>JXPG01014426.1:11171-25700 GCA_001015175.1 Megaselia abdita
CCGGCGATTATAGAATGGGTGACTTCGTATTTAACTAAGAGGACTTATGAAGTAGTTTTTTCGCGGAGTTATATCAAGATCAATAAGCGCGACATGAGAGTATTTTTCTCATATGTAGACTAGCAAAATTCTAACTATTTTTCTCTAGCAATGTTCTATAGATAGTTTAAAGAAAAAATTTAAGGGCTTCTTAAAGTTTTTTTTTGTATGTATATTTCTTTTCTTTCTAAAAACAAAATTTCAATTCTCCGACTCAGTATTTTTTTTCTAGTCAAAGACTTCTGATACAATAGTTTTTTTTTCTATTGGAATTTAGGTTATTTTCCTGGCTTACTTCAGTTTTTATTTTTAATATAAGCTTTCGAAGTTGTATTAAAATTTGTTTTAAACTTACAAAATACTTGTTTTAATACTTTGAAATTTAATAATGAAACGTTTTAAGCTATTAATCGTTCTATTTGAAGAGTGTAGTTTTAATGTAATAAATACATCTTTGAGTTGATTAGACTGCCCAAAATTTTAATATACATTTTGAGTGTTTAGAAACTATTTTGCATTTTCGGGATCTTGGATGATTTTGTATTTAGAAATCATTTTTAATGATTTTTTATAATTTTATAAGGAGTTTTCAAAGATTGCAATCCCGTACACGATTTTGAGTAGTAAAAAGCCCCTCGATTAAGAAAGAGTTTTTTATGATTTTGTTATTATTTTGTAGATTTTGGAAGATTTTGAGTATTAAGAAAGAATTTTTCATGGTTTTAGGGATTTTGTTTATATTTTGAGTTTTTTGATAATTTTAAAAGGAATTTTCATGAATTTACAAGAATTTCTTATGGCTTTGGGGAATTTGAATGATTTTGGAGTTTTTTTTTATGATTTGATGAATTTGTACTGGATTTTGGCTTGTTTATATTGGAAGAACCGACCAAAAACTTCAGCCTAATTTTAAGTTTCAATATTTCCAAAATATTTAATGTCGTAATTTAAGTGTCGATTTTTTTTATTGGATCAAAAATATGAATTGAATAACTTACAACAAACAAACATCGAAACCGGAAAATAATAGTTATATTGTTCTATAAAATGAACGGACATTTTTCTCCTGATAATTTTTACTACATAAATATTATTTTATATAAGTAATTCTGTTTAATAATCAGTATTATTTTTAAAACTTGAAATAAACATACTAAAACATTATCGAAACCTTATAATAAACCTTCCGACAATTTTCCGAAAAGTTACTAAATTTATATATTTCCCAAAAACTATCACCATCTTCAAAACATTAATGAGCTAATAGAGAAATACCAATACCAAGAATACCAATTTCCAATATATTTTGCTTTTGTTGATTTTAAGAAACCTTTTGATACTATCGAACACAACTACATATGGATGGAATTATAAAAATATATTGTATCTTCTCAATACATCAAAATTCTCAAAACTATCTATAATCATAGTACTGGTTCAATCACAACTGAAAAATCTGGTCGCATTTTTTAAATTAGAAGAGGTGTGAAACAAGGAGACCTTCTATCACCACTTCTTTTCTTCATATAGTTTTGGAACAAATGTTCTCCAATTTAAATTGGCACAATAAAGGTATAATAATTTTGGGAGAAAGGCTAACTAATTTGCGATTCGCCGATGATATTGTACTCATATCAAATGCTGGAGAGTAACAAGAAATGTTGAACGACCTAAATAAAGAATGTAATAAAGTCGGATTAGAGGCAAATTCAGAAAAAAAAAGTGATTACTAACTCAGTTCCAACTCCTATAATACTGGTAAGCACCTCCTAGAATACGTCGAAAAATACCTTTAATTAGGACAAATTATAATCTTTGAAAATAACTTGGAAGAAATTCTGGTCTTTGAAGGATCTCTTTAATTTAAATTTACCATCAAACATAAGGAAATATATTTTCGACTCATCAATTCTCCCAATCCTAACCTATGGATGCCATGATTTTCGAAAGGCGTATAGTTGCAAAACTGCGCTCCTCAAAATTTCTGATAATCTTTACAAAGAGCTGGATGTTGGAAATGTTTCAGTACTTGTCCTTCTTGACTTTTCAAAGGCATTCGATACCGTTGATTTTGATAGTCTGGTCAAAAATTTGAGTTCACCTTCTGAGTTCCATCATATCTCTCATATTGTGTACAGGAATTTTATATTTTGGGTAATTTGTTTAGATTTTGGAAGATCAGAAGGCTCTAAGATGTGCAGCAGGTTTTCATCTTGACAGTTCTCATGGGAGGCACCTAATTTAAGTACATAAAATTTAGTAAATCTAGATCCTTTATATTTACACTGCTTATTAAATTTAACAATTTGGTCTCCGAAATTATACCACAACGTTTTTGACATTCCTGCTCGTACTACCAGTTATGGTTTTCATGAAAGCATTATTCTATGTATAGATATCTTATTCTAATGCTTCCAACTATTTCACTGACATGTTCAGATGATAAAGAAAAAATTTAAGGAATCCTAAAATTCTGGTTTTGTATGTTTTGCACGCCGTGTAATTTTTACTAACGTTTAACTGCCTTGTTCGTCTGTCTGTAAACTATTCTTAAAAGAGCGTTGACTAGAAGATTTTGTTTTCTAGTATTATTTTCATTGAAACAAAATATACTTCCATTCCAATTTAAACAAAAAAGCTGGAAGAAAAAGTGATACAATTGAATTAATTTCGAGCACAACAGATACTCTCGATCTGTCAATAACGACTCATCTAAAAGCTCTTATCACAAATAATCAAACCTATAAAGCTCATTTCACGTGTCATGGTCAATATAGCCAGTATTCAACGGAACACAACAAAGCAAAGTAATTATTTTGTTCTGTTTTGTAAAAAGGTGCCAAACTCATTGACATGAAAAGCACATAAAGTCAACTTCCGCCCTAAATTTAAAAAGCGAACTTTCATTCAACGATCGGGTCGCAATTTTTTATCAAAAAATATATTTTTTTTAATAAAATTTTCATAAAAGAAAAAAAATGACGTTCCAAATCAAATCCAAAAGAAAATTGTGAAGACAAGAAACCACAAAAGATTTTAAGCTATTTTTGGTTGCCGTTTTGCATTCATTGTGTTTGCGAACCGTTTTCGAGTCAGTGAATTTCGGAAAGCCGCGCCGGTTTCAACTCCTTCGCCTCAAAAATATCAGAAGAAAAAAGTTAAAATAAAATTGTCATGGGAAATTCAGCAAGTGTCAAAAAGGTAAACAACTTATTGATTTCGATTTGATACGGAGTGTTCAGTGCATCAGACCAAGTAAACAGTTCATTGGTCTTTTCGTGGATTTCCTCCGTAGTTCTAAATTTAGAACAGTCTGGAGAACTTTCCATGTGTTAAGGACTGCATTTTCTGTGTAAAAATAGAAACTAGGAAGTAATGTGATGTGATCTGACAAATGCCATTGAACATGGCTCTTTTTTTACTGAATTTGGAAAATATAAACAAACTGATTAACATCTGCGGACGCGACGGTGCTTTATAGAGTGGATGTTTTCTTTTAATTTACATTTTGTTTTGTTTCTTCATTTTTAATAGTGGTTGAAGTTCTTTTTGATAGTATATTTTGCAAAGATATTGAGCTTTGAAAAGTCTCTTCGATTTTTTATAGGATTGAAATATTTCATGAGAAACTTTTCATTACAATATACACATTTTGGTCGAAAAAAATATTTCGTGAAAAACTTTTCATTGCAATATACACATTTTGGTCGAAAATCTTCAGTTTTCATCGAAATCTTTCATTAAACAATTCAAAATCCTTACAAAATCTTTGTTTTTATTTTACATCTTCTTATTTGCTTAGATAAGATTATTAAAACAATTACGGACAAAAAATTATATTTAAGAGTTTTTTTTTCTAATTTTGATTTTTTATTAACATTGAATTTAAAATATATATTACATGAAATGTTATCATAAAACGATATTGCAATAATAAGTTGTTAACTTAGAACTTCTTGTATTTTTTCAAATATAGTATATAACGTTAAAAATAGGAAATAATAAATAGACACAAAATTAAAAACAAAAACAAATCCAACTTTAAAAAAATCAAATAAAAAACAAATTTGATAAATATTAAATGATAATCAAGCTAAAAAGTAAAATTAATTGAAAATCAAATTTAAAAAACATTTTTTTTTCAAATCAAAAATTAAATCAAATAATAAAAAAAAAAAAAACACAAATTAATTAAGTAAAATGACAATATAATTTTAATAAGATTAAATAAAAATTAAATTGGATTCAATGAGAATAAAATCAAAAGCTAAAAACAAATAAAACCAAAAATTAAATCAAATACAAATTAAATAAAGTAAAAATCAAAGAAACAAACAAAAAATCAACACAAATCATATAAAAAATTGCATTAAATCAAATTAAAAAAAGTAAAATGGCAATAACATAACATTAAATAAAAATAAAATTATATAAAATAAAAATTATAAATCTAACAAAATAAAATAAAACTTTTAAATTTGTTTAAAAAACTAAAAATAAAAACATATCAAACTCAAAATCAAATAAATAAATAAAAGCAAACTAAAATCAAATAAATTAAAAATTTTAAAAAATCAAATAAACAAAAACATCGAACAAATTAAAAAAAAGTAAAATGACAATAAAAATTATAAATCAAACAAAGTTAATCAAAAAATCAATTAAAATAAAAAAAAAAATTTTAATTGATTTTGATTTGATTTGACTTTAATTTTTGTTTCATTTTATTTTAAATTTATATTTGATGTTATTTTCGTTTGATTTGATTTCCATTGAATTAATTATCTAATTTATTAATTTTTTTTTTAAATTTTATTTGATTTTATTCAATTAAAAAAAAAAATTTGTTTCTTTTTTTTTTATTTTAATTTTTGTTTATTTCAATAGATTTTTGTTTATTTTTTTAAAAATTATTTTAAAGTTTGATTTGTTTTTATTTTTAGTTTTTTTGTTTGTTATAAATCTTATTTTATTTTTATGTTTGTTTAATTCTAATTTAATTTTTGTTTTATTTTTCAAAATTTTGACTTTACTTTTATTTTATTTGTTGTAAATTTCTTTATTAGTTCATTTTTCTAATTTCATTTTTATTTGATTTTTGTTTTATTTGTTCTTAATTTCTTTATTTATTTAATCGTTTTATTTTTATTGTAAAATAAAACAAAATTGGTTTTTCAATTTATATAAAATTGAATAATAAAATTATATATATATTGTTTTTGTAAAAGAAACAATATGTCTAAATTAATAAATCGAAAATCAAACTATTTTTTTACAATATATTAAAAAAATTAATTAGTAAAAAGACCATTTTTTTGTAATTATTAAATTATAATTTTTCTATATTCTATGAATAAATTATTAAAAGGAACATTTAATCTCGAAAAACAAACTAAATTTTCCTAATTATAAAAAACATGTTTTCTTTTCTTTCAAAAATTAGAAAAAGGAACATTTTATTTTAAAAATATAATAAAATGTGCATGAGTCTTAATATTTCTAAAAAAGTTCTTTGAATTCGAAAATTAAAATGAATTTTCCTTTTACCAAAGAATAACACAATCACATACACAAGTTTGTCCATATGTAAAGACTCTATCGATGGTGGCGCCCCTCTTTGAAGTCAATTGAGTTTTTTTTAATTTTAATTTAATTGACTCTAGTCAAAAAAAAAGAACAAAAGCATAGCAAATTTCCATATTTTAAAAAGCCTACTCAATGTGTGATCAAAGCTGATCAAAATAATGTGTATAATTAATATTTAAATGAGTGTCGTTCATAATTAATAATCGGCTTTACATGTTTATATTGAATTTTATTTCTTTCTATTTTCGAATGTGTACAGAATATATTCCGTGTTTTGGTTACATATTTTCTAGTGTGCAACTCATAAAACTTCAAGACATTCTTTTTTTAAAAAGCATTTGAAAATGTTTCAATACTTATTTCAAAAGTGTTTCAAATTTATAACGCTTTTTCATTCTAAAGATGTAGGAAGAGTAATATGTGACATTTCTAAAGTTAAAAAATAAAATTTGTTCCATTTGGTTATGATTTTTAGACAATCAATATTACGAAGTTTGAAATAACCAATAAAAATGTTTAATGTATGCTTTCTTTCTTTCGAACTTCTTGAAACTTCCAAGAGAGCATTTAGAATAACAGATTTCTTTAGATTAAACTCATTATAAATTTGTAGTTTCTTTCGCTGACAAAAAGTAGTAAGTTTTAACCATTTTTTATAGTTAATATTCCACTAGTTTTCATGTGTAACATTTAAAATAAAGCTAATATAGTATTAATCTAAGTAAGACTCTAATTCTAAGCCCGAAAAGATTTCTTCAGATGAAATTTAAAAGAATTTTTTAGTTTCTTTCGCTGACAAAAAGAAGAAAGTTTTAACCATTTTTTATAGTTAATATTCAACTAGTTTTTATACGTAAAACATAAAATCTAGCTAAATAATAGTATTGATTCTAGTTAGACTCTAATTCCGAACACTTTCAATCTTTGTTCGGTTTCTTATCCAATTAATATTAAGGAGTTTAACACAAGCACCAGTTTTTTATTTCACATAAGACTAAATTTCAACATTCCTCAAAAAAAAACTAAACAAAAATTCATAAAATTTAGCCCACGCTATAAAAGACAACGTGACTTCAGGAAGGTTCCTTCTCCCCTTCAAAACAAAACATAGAACAACAAAAACAATCTAGATACATACATTCCTCTCCCAACCAACCAACACATTCTTTATCTAATAGATTTCCATCTCAAACTAATTAGAAAGAGAATGAATAGTGTTTCCCCCTCTCATTTTCCGATCAGATCTCGTGTGTGGACGGACTGACGCTACTGAACTGAATGGCGGCTGGCTGGTTGGCTTTTCCTCTGTTAGTAGGCGAGAGGAACTAAAAGAAAGAAAAGCCACAAAATTTTCTCACACATTCATTCAGTGAGTGAAGAAAACTGCTATAAGCCGGTCGATCTCGTCACGTTTCTTTAGTTTTCAAGAAACCAAAAATCGTTTAAGCCAAAGAAACATCAATCAAAAAATCAATCGTCTTGAAAAAAAAATTCGGGAGTGTTTTCCGATAAAAAGATGGACTTCATAAATAAGTTGATCAATCGGCCAAAAAGTTTACCAGCGTCAACAGCTGCAATGGCTTCGGATTTGGAAATTGAAAGTTTACTGGCGGAAATTCAAGAAAATTTAAATCACAAAAATCAGGTTAGGCGCATTTTATTTACAAGATTTCAAGGACTTCTTCACAATTTTGCTCTGTTTCTGTTGTGTCTTGTCACAATTTTTGTTTTTTTGCGGATTTTCTGAAATTTGGGACCGTTGCCAAATGATGATGTTCTTGTAAGCGTTCAAACGCTAGGCGTTTAGTGAAGTGGAAAAATGGAATCGAGTGGAGATGATTTGAGTGCATCGTTGCAAAGTGACTTTAACCTTGGTACTTGGGTCACTGGGCGCCAGGTTCTTCATTGAATCTTCTTTTTCTCATGACTAATTGTTGGATGAAAATGCAATTTTCTCACACGAACGTCAGAAGTGTTTCTCTTCGGGAAAAGTAGGAAGTGAACATGAACAGTTTGTAGAGCATAATAGTTTTTTTGTGTTTCTTTTTCATCTATAGTTTTACTTTGCTTTGAATCTCAAGTGTTACAGCCCTTGTGATGTAAATAACTTGACATCAAAAACAGTTGCTCTGATGGAACTGATTATTGTTTTTTATAATAGATTTAAGTGGTAGTTGGCTTTTCTGGTAATTAAAACAGAATATTCTTCATTACTTATATTTTGTTTCGTTTTGCACATTTATATTGTTATAATAACGAAGTCAGTTCTACTGCAACGCTTCATTTTGCATTTCAACTCACAGTTATCAAGTGATTTTGAGAAGCCATAAGAATTGGCATAATTTGATACTTTATGGTCTTTTTAATATACTTTTTTTTTAAAAGCTTCAATTCCTAAATAACAGTTGGAATTTTTTGAAGATTAATCCGGATTAATCGCTTAATGATTTTATTAACCATAAAAATCATATTAGTCTATAGAAATTAATTTTGCTTAAATTGTCTCCTTTCTACGCCCATATTACCACAATGTTGGTGAGTGACTTTAAACTTTATTAGAACCTTCAAAACAATGTATCACTCTACCCTACATGATTCGAGATACCGAATTTATACTAACATGTAAATTTTGTATAGAAATAATTCAATTTTTCGCCTACGCCACTGTATTCAGAAATTCCAAAAAGTAATGATGAGGGTTAGAAGTCCTCGACAGTACCTTAAAACGCAGTATCAAACTTGAGAATCGAATAAAATTAGCTTAACTAGAGTTTTGAAAAACTTTAAATGGAAGCTTCTTGAATTTAAGCGATAGCGCCATCTGATGTCGACCAAGCTGTTCTGTTTATAGAAGTTTGTAGTAGTCAGATAGATATTTTAAATGAGGTATCAGTTATCTATATTGTTAAAATTTTACCCCTCCAATCTACGTTGAAATAAGTTTACGGCAGACAGACGGACGGACAAAGCAAAAACATAAGTGTATTTTTCAAGAAAGAAAAACCCTAAAAAGTCTAACAAGTTAATGCAGTCACATCATAGACAATAATTAAAGATTTAATTGTCAGAGACTGTTTTATAATATTAAAATTAAACATTTTACACAAATTTCAAACTAAGTGAATATTGTTTCATATATTCAATTAATATACTTTTTCAAAATAAGATTTTTCTATACTTATATTTTTATAACATTCATTTTATATATTTTTTAAAACTATCCTTTGAAAACTGTATTCAATTCAATACCCTTCAAAAACAACCCAAGAAGCATTATCGACTCTTAGAATACGTATTATATTCTACGTGAGAATACATTAAGTGTTTAATGCTTATAGAATACTTCTTTAAGAAGAATTTAACAAACAAAAAAAAGACGTTATGGGATACCTCTTCAAGTAAGTTTGTAGAATGCTTGAAGAGGTATTGTGCACTGCTAAAATTAACAGAAGCTTTTGCTTTATAAAATAGCTGGAAATAGTGAAGCGTGTCCCAAACTCTCATTAATTCTATTTTCAAAACTTTTCCCGACAAAAAACATTTCTTGCAAAAAACTAACATTTTTGAATACTTCAAAATTGTTTTATATTTTTCGTAAATTAAAAAAAAAAAAAGTTTTGTTTATCCTATTTACTTTTCAACTACACCAAATTTTACAAAGAAAAAGTTTAACATAAAAAATAAAGAAATCTTCAATATTTTCCGAAAACTGTACACCCTACTTACTTTAAAACGATACTTTATTCGACCTGGTTCTGGGACAGCCTAGAATATAGTTTAACAAAAAGTGTTACTCAAAAAAATAAAATAAATTTTCCAAACCTCGTATATTGAAAACGGTTTGAATATTTTTCGGACATTTTCCAAATCCAGATCTTTCCAACGTCAGATTTGTTTTTTCTTGATTCGGCAATCAACAACTTTCAAAATGAGTTTAACACAGACAACAAATATTTTAAATCTATTTAGCTTATCCTAAGATCTTTCCATCGACACTAATTCTGGAACATCTAGCATCAAAAATGAGTTTAACAAAAAGTTTAACACAGAAAAAAAGATATTTTCAAAGCCCCGTATCTCGAAAAAGGCTTCAATTTTTCAAAACTATAAACTTCAGCCTCAACCCTTTCCAACGATATCCAAAACTGTCTTGACTGACTTGAAACGGGTTTTACATAATTGTTTAACAGACAACGCAAACCACGTTAACCCTAAAAAGAGATATTCAAAACCTCATATCTCGAAAGTTTCGAAACAATCAACTTCATCATATGACCTTTCTACGATACCAAAAAGCCTAATTTTTGAACATCCAGCTAAAAAAATTAGTTTAACACAGAAAAAACAAATATTAAAAAAAACTCATGTCTCAAAAACGGTTGAGTATTTTTCGAAAACTTTTGAAAACTATCTATAATCTTTTCATTGATACCAAATAAGATTAATTCTGGAATATCCAGCATTAAAAATGAGTTTAATACAGAAAAAATAGATATTTTCAAAACCTCATATCTCGAAAACGGGTTGAATATTTTTCGAAAACTTTTGAAAAGAATTAACTCCAGTCTCAGACCTTTCCAAAGTACTTTAATATAAAAAAAATCTAAGAAGAAAAAATATTAAAAACTTTAGAACTAAGTAAAAATACAAAACATAAAATTAAAAAGAAACCAAAGAAGAATCAAACAAATAATAAGAAACAACAAAATAAATAAAAAATATTTAAACAAACAAAATAAATAAATAATTTCTACAAAAAAGAACAAAACAATCAAATTAAATCAAACAAAATCCACATAAAATCAAAGAAGAAAACTCTTAGAGCGTAGGTTTAAGAATTAGAATGTTAAATATATATATACAAAAAATAATAATAATAATAAAAAATTGAAAATAAAATACTAAATTTTGAATTAGAATTCTAATAAGAAGTTTTTAAAATGTAATTTAGAATTAACAAGCAAAACATTCAAATTACTGGAATTCTATTGAAGAAACTTTTTTGGATTGTGAAAATTAAAATAATTAAAATAAGACAATTTAAACTATTAATATTCAAAAAAATTATAGGTGAAATGTATCTAATGCTTATGAAAAGTATATTAAATAAAAATTCAAAATTTCAAAATTAATTCGAAACAAATATTATTAAAATATATCTTTTGGCTCAGATATTGTTTTTTTTTTAGCTATTAATGGTCCATTAATTTGTAATTAAGAATATTAAAATGTTATTTGCAAAAAAGAATTTACAAAATTTTGGTTATTCATGACTTTTTTTTTTATTTAAAAAAACCTTTTCCGAGGCCTTTTCAAAATCCTTGTATCAAAATGTTTTATAATTCATACAATTTTAAAAAAATAAAAATAACTTCTTTTTTTAAATAAAAAAATTTGCTTCAAATTTAAATGTTTAGATTTTGACGAAAAAGACTTAACATTTTTAGAACCTCTTAAATATATAGAATTGATGTCAATAACTTTCGAAAAATATTTTAAAATTAATTTTAACAAAAACGTTTTAGAAAACCATGAATCTTTAAATTGGTTTCTTATTCGTGGAGAGGAAAAGCTTTGAAATGGACTGATAAAACTTGCTGCTTAACTTAAATTCTCCACGTTCTAATAAACTCTATAGAAACCACAAAAAACTCTAGAGAATCCCAGAAAAAAAGACTATAGAATCCCATCAGACGGACAGACAAAGCATATACAAGAAATATATCTAAAAAAAACACAAATAAAAAGAAAACCAAAGAAGTCTCCTTAAAAACTGTACGGTAAAATGTCACTTAACGAAAAACCCTATTTAAATACAACAAATTTCTTGTTGCTCGAGAATATTAAATTATTTTGTGAAATTCTTTTAATATCGTCGCGAATGTTTCAGAATTTTTGTTTAGTTTTGATAAATATAATTTTTCGAATATTTTTAAACCTGGATCTCCATTTACTACAGAACAACACAAACAGTCCTGGGGCATCAAGTGGAAAAGTTCAAACGCCAACATCAGCTGGTTCTGAAGCCTCTAACAACAACATTTTAAAATTAGCAAACACGCCAAGCTCTATTAATGGTAAGATTCAAAGCCCGTCTAAGTCTGAGACCCCCAACAGCAGCAAGAAGCTCTCAAGTCATTCGAAAAAGCCTCATGATAACTTCAGGAATGCCTTTTTGTTAGGTATTTATTATTATTCTTGAAAAAAAAAAATACCTATCCAAATTCTTTAAGATGACGACAACAGTTTCCAAGAAGAATTACCTGATATTGTGAAAGTAAACCCAATCCCTCACCACGTGCTTGCAGCACAGTCAGTGCCTGACAGTCCAACAACACAAGCCTTAAAAGCCTTGGAAAAACTGAGCGTAAATTCTCCACCAGGTGAGTTTTTGTATATTTTCTTAAAATCATTAATACTAACATAACTAATCTCTATGCTAATGTAACTTCGAGTACCATCATAATTAGAAAACCGATGGTGGCGCCCCACGTTGCTATCTTTCCATTCCCACTTGCATGTGCTTCTGGGATGATGTCATCTACAACGATGTACATCATAGCTCCAGCGGCGAAAGATAATGCGTACGGTAGAATTAGTCTTGCGACTGTGACCGCAAAAGCGCCTATGACTCCAAAAATCGGTTCGACCATTCCACTCAACTGACCATACCAAAATGACTTGAACATTGAAAATCCTGAGGCATGCAATGGGAGACTCACAGCCAATCCTTCCGGGAAATTTTGAATTCCAATACCTATGGCTAGGTTTCTGGCGTTCTCAAATGTGGCCACCTCCGAGCTACCTATAGCGCCAAAGGTTACCCCGACAGCTAATCCTTCAGGGATGTTGTGTATAACAATTCCGATGACCAAAAGGAGAATACGTTTCCAGTGAGCATTGGCTTTTGTCTCGGCTTCTGAAAGATTCGGTTGTTTCACTTCATAGGTATTATTGTTGAAGCTTTCCATGCTTTCTGGGTCTTTCTCTTTTGCTGTGTTTTCTTCAGACTTTTTCATTGCTGGAAGGAGATTTTACTTATTAGGGTTTTCTTATTTTTAGTGGTTTTTTAAAAAGATTTTGTTGTTTCTCAGTATTTTTTGAATAGAATTTAGAGGAGTCAAAAATTATTATATATACAGGGTTCGTACAAGAAATGCAGAGGGTAAAATAAGCCTTTTAAGCACTTTTAAGCCCTCATTTTAATAATTTCAAATATTTTTGTTTATCTGAAATCATAATTTCCAAACCTGTTATAAAATCCTTATCTGGAACATTTAAAAAAAATGTATTTCCAAGATTCTACATTTTTTTACAGAATATTAATTTCAGAACTATAATATTATTCTTTGTTTGTTGTTATATTTTACTGATTCCAAAAAATACAATACAACTTTTAATGAAGACAAATGTTGTGAAAAATAAACTTAAAACATTTGGAATTTAAAAAAATATAGTTTGTGTTTATGATTTTTGTTCTATATTTTTCATTTTTTTTATTATTTTGCTGCGGTGTTTTTATTAAACTTTTTCCAACACTTCAAAAACAATTTCCTTTTTCGAGAATAAAAGTATTATAAAAATTACTTGTTTTATACATTAATTTATTATAATTATATAGAAAATATATATTAAAAATAATTTAAATACTTTTTCAAGATATATATATCTCGAAATTCAAATCAAATATTTTTAAAGACTTTAAAAAAAAAACACATTGCATTAAAAATTAATCATTTTTTTTTATTTAAAATGCTACATTTTAAAAATATTTTGTGTTCTTTTTTCTTTTCCAAAATTTATATTATTAAGTATTTTGTTCTTTACACATTTTTTAAATATAAATTATATTATATTAAAACATTCTGTTAAAAATTTTAGAAATATTTTTGTGAATTTTAAAAACATAAAACAAGACGTTAAACTTCCAAAATCCATATAAAACTAAGAAAAACATCAAAATATTTTTTTTTTACAAATCAAATATTTTTAAAGATGTTTTAGAAAATTAGACATCTTATTAAAAATTAATCAAAAATTAATATTCTTAAAATGTCTAGAGTTTTTTTAAGGAATTTAAGATACATTAAAAAAATGTTGTGTCCATATTTTAGAATATTTAAAACTTTCATAATCCATATAAAATTTAAATAAAAAATAGAAAATTAAAAAAGAAATATTTTTGAAAATTATTAGTTTTTTTAAATTTTAATTTGGAATTTATTCTAAATTTAATATGTTGTTCTTCATACATTTTGTAAAGCTCAAATATTAAGACATCAAGATTTAGTAACAACAATTATAAATTTATTAACAAAAAAGACGATGGAATATTTTTGAAAATTTTTAAGAGTTCAAATTAACAACATTTTAAACTTTCAAAATCCACAGAAAAAATAAGAAAAACATCAAAATACAATTTTTCTCAAATCAGATATTTTATGTAATTTGTGTGTGTTTTATATCTTTCTAAGCACTTCAATATGCGTAAATTTATTCATTTTTAAAAACGTTTAAAATATCTACTTTCACAAAGTTCAGTTTTTAAGTATTTTGTTATTTATATACACTTCAAAACTCAAATATTAAAACATGTTAAAAAAATTTAGAGAAAAACATTTTAAATTTGTAAAATTTTAAAATTCATAAAAGAAAATCAAAATAGAAAACAATTTAAATTTTAATTAAGAATTTATGCAAAATTTTGTAAAATACTGTAAAATGTAATTTAATTATTTTTTTTTAAAGAAAAACAAAGTATTCTTATTTTTTTTAAAGTATAGATTATTAGATTTGTTTGGAAAAAAAATAGTTCGAAATTTTAAAAGAAAAAATATTCAAATGCCTTTCAAAATATTAAATAAAAACAATACATACAATACATTATAAAATATTTTGATTCAG
>JXPG01014447.1:257-12328 GCA_001015175.1 Megaselia abdita
AAAAAAAAAAAAAAAATCAGAAATAGTTTTTGCAAAAATTTATTTTTTTTTCTTTAAAACAAAAAACATCATCAAGAATTAAACTCAAAAATATATATAATTCAAAAATTACCCGGCAATGGAATTTTAATAAAATTATAATATTAATAAATACAAAACAAACACAATGATAATAATAATACTAAAAATAAATACTTTCAACAGTTAAAACAAAAGTATTTNACTATAAAACATTTATTGGCTGAGTAATTATATACATATAAATAAAATAAAAAAAATCTGAAAATTTTAAAAATGTTATTAACACAAACACAATAATAACATAATAAATAATAATAATAGCATATTTTGAGCTATTAAAAGAATAAAATACTTTAAAAATTTGTTTAAAATTCTCTTCAAAAAGTTGCATTTTAATGAACAAAATATATTTGAATTGAAGAAACAAGTAAAATGAATTGTATTTAGAAATAAATAAACATTATATAAACAGGTATATTGTAATAAGTAAGGCCCACCGATGATGGTCGCGCCAGCTAGTTTATTATAAAACGAAATTTTGCTTTTATTTATGACACTTTCAAAATGTAAAATTTCTTAAGTCAATGCCAGGTGGGTCAAAAAAAGTGATTGAAATTAATTTACTGAGAATGTCAGTGAAATTCTATGATGTTTTTTTGAAGTCTTAATTTTGGTTCGTACTCGGAACTCTAAATTAATTTTTGTTTAAGGAAAACATATGGAAGTAATAAAATAAGAACAATCCAAAATACAAGAATAAGAACTAATGTATCAATTTATATAGACAAATAAATTAAAATATCCAAAAATATATTAAAATATATTAAAATATAAGAATGATTTCACCTTTTATTCTTATTTTATATTCAATTCGATTAAATCACAATCTTTATTAATAACTATGTTATAAAAATGTAAAATTAAAGGAGCAACGTTCCAAAATTCAAACATATTATTTTATTAAACATTTATTTATACAATTATGATTTCTTGAGATGTGATGTATTTCAAAGGTAGAATTTCTTCTACAATTTTAGTTTTACACTGATATTCCTTATAGGAACTAACAGTGTGAGGGAGAATCTATAAAAGATCACTAAACCCTCATTCAAATTGAACGTAAAGCTCCAAATTAAATCATATTAAAAGTATTCTACTTTGTACAAAAAAAACCAACGGTTTGTGCAGATGGGAATCGAACCCATCAGCTAAAATTGGAGAAGAAATACTACCTTTCCAAAGATGATTAAGTTGTCAGAGTTCTTGGAGGAAAGTGATACATCGCTTTATTTGATGTAATAAATTGGAAATTACTTGGCAGTTTTTATAGGACGCTTCGTATTCAAGGTTTTTTTTTATAGAAAGCCAAGGAAGGAATTGATCCAATGAATATTCCAAATACTCGTAAAATTAGAATTTTATATCTAAATGTATTGCACATACACGACAAATTTAAAATAAACAATCTTACTTATTAAATTTCGTCACAATTTTAGGCTTCGTAAAACTAGCTAATATGAAAATTGACTTAAAACCTTTAGATACATTTTCAATTTCTTGTTCTTTATCTCATTTCTTGTTATGTAATAAAATAAATATAATAATAGTAAAATTATGAGAAGGTTGTTTCATTTTTTTTCTCATTGTTGCCACTTTAAATAGCAGATTTTAATTTTCAAAAGCAGAATATGTTAGAGAATCTCTTAGAAACATGGCTTCAAGCTTTTTTGAATGACAATCATAAAAAGTGTTCCATACAGGACAAGCATATTATAAGATGCTACGAACTAAGCTGACATAGAAACTCTTAGCTACATGTGGGCAGCACGTAAAACAGTTGAATCGATGAAAGTCAGCTTTTGGTTAAATATAACACACAAATCACAAGGCTGTTTTACACGTAACATATCTTGATTACCAAGAATATAGTCATGAAGAACAATTTGAGTGAACGACAAAAAGTTTAAATATTGCACTTGCTTAACCTGTAGATTATTACAATTGCACCAATCAAATAAGTTGTTGAAGTCATTTTGAAGCTCAATAAAATCAGAAAATGAGTATAAAAAAACTAAAAGTTGACTCAAGGTGTAACAGTGATATTAAGGAATGTTTGTTTCTTATGTGTTTACCAGCTGCTCTTATACATCAGTGTTGTTAGTTTCCTCTCTTCCTCTGAATAGAGTCAGTGATGAGATGACTGCTATTTTAACGAGTGTATTAGAGGTACCCTTTTATTTGAACAACGTCGAAACGACGAGGGTGGCGTCAGGTAGAATATCCGACTCACACGAAGAAAATTTCTTACGAAAAATTTTGACGTGTGCACTGAGGATCGAACTCAGAATCGTCAGACTGGAAAGCGAGAGAAAATTAGTATAATGTCTTGTAAACATTTTAATTTTTTATGTAGTCAAGAAGATCATTAATAAACCATACAAAAAACAATTGA
Source organism: Megaselia abdita (assembly GCA_001015175.1). Lineage (NCBI taxonomy): Eukaryota > Metazoa > Arthropoda > Insecta > Diptera > Phoridae > Megaselia > Megaselia abdita. The sequence goes on from JXPG01014447.1 coordinate 2,731, forward strand.
CCAAGATGGCTTTGATATATTCAGCGTTACATTTTATATAGTGTCTGGAAAGTCAAAATACCCAACATCAGTTTGATGCCTNAAATTAGTATAATGTCTTGTAAACATTTTAATTTTTTATGTAGTCAAGAAGATCATTAATAAACCATACAAAAAACAATTGACCAAGATGGCTTTGATATATTCAGCGTTACATTTTATATAGTGTCTGGAAAGTCAAAATACCCAACATCAGTTTGATGCCTGGAGAGATTTTCCAGCTTGCTTCTTGTGTGTTATGAGTAGACATTGCGACTTCTTACTATTTATCTTCAATTTGTTCGATATTGAGCCCAAAAGCTTAACCTGACAACGTCCAGGATGTAGGGAAGAGTGAGCATCAAACATTTTAATCTAAATACTGTCCATCCTGATTGCTTGACTCTTTATAGGCATAAAAGCCGCAGCTACATCATTATTGGTGACATGCCTAAAATCAAACAATAAGCTCTGAAGGTGAAACTGAGCAGTTACTTTTGTCTTTTTCAGTCGATTCCATAACATTTTTGACGAAAGATTACCATCAAAATGAGAATCGTAGTCATTTTTCTTAGCTTTAAGAATTTCCCTCTGGATAAAGTTACGAAATTTGCTATATTTTAGCTTAATAACATTTCTTGCCACCTCGTCAAAGCACTTTTTAAGATCCCGGAATCAGCATGACAGACACAGTCAGACCAGCTAGAGTTCCAAATATCTCGAAAGAGTTCTGGATATCGAATGCCATTAAATGATTGTAGCTGATTGGGAGCAGTCAACTGAAATATCTAATGTCATGATGTAAGTAGCAGTTCCATTCAGTTGTTGATAATGCAAGGCCAGTTGGCTTGAGGACACAATGAGATGGCGCTTGGAGTTCCTTGAAAATGTGTTGGTAGAGCACTATTAACAAAGAAGAGACCATTTTCAAGCACCAATCTGGTGTAGTTGCTATGGTAAAAGATCCCCTTTTGAGAAGAAGAGGCTTTTGTAAGCAAGGATTCATAAAAGTTGTCCATCCTCTTGCAGTCTGGTGGTTTACAAACAACACTCAGTAGAACCTTATCAAAATGGCTTAACAAATTGACTAGAATTTTAAAAGTATGAAGACATGGGTGAAAAAGAACATTTAGATGAGACATCCACATCTCAATTCAAATTCAAAAACCGACAAGTGCAAAATGAAGATGGGACATCCATATCACACATCAAGTAATTTGAATTTGTAAGGACCTTGATAAATATATATGTGTCGATTATTGAATTTGCTTTTACGGGTATTTTGTCCAAATGCATGAAGTCTTAGCCGGAGACGTAAAACGAAGCCTTGGCTCTTATTACTCATACTTTGTGACTTTTAAGGTTCCTGAGAGTAAGGAATTTTCGGAATTCATTTTTTAAAAAGAAACTTGAGCTTTAAATGTTTTTCTTGTGTTTTATATTCCAAGGTTTTGTCTTAGGTCTTTTATACTTTTAAGTTTTAATGATTAATGCTTTTGTGTGTTTTTTTTTTTTTATTTAATGGTTTTGTATTTATTTTATATTGTTAATTTTTTTTTTTATTATTTAATTTTGTTATATTAATTTTTTTTTTTTTTTTATCACAATTATTTTTTTTATGATATATTTTATGTTTAATTATAAAGTTTTGTTTTAATTTTTAGTGTTTAATTTAATACTTTTTTGTGTTTAATGTTTTTTTTGTCTAATTTTGTTATGTTTCTCTTCTTATTTTTTAAGAGTTTTACTTATTTTTTTTACTTTTTTTTACTTATTTTTTTTTAGTGTTTATTATTATATTTTTTTATGTTTAATATTTTCTTTTTTTTAGTAATTTTTAAAAGTTTTTAAGTGTTTGTGTTTAATATTTATTAGTCTTGGAGCTTTTTTTGTGATTTTATTGTATTTTTTGTTAACTATTATAGTTGAATTCTTATGTTTTTTGTTAGTTTTATTTCATTTGAATTTCATATACTTTTGTTCTTTAGTATTTTTTATTGTTATTTTATTCTTTGACAGTGGTTGTTGGTATTTATTATTTAATTTCTATTAATTTCATTTTAGTTTTTGTTTGATTTCTTGGTGATTTACTATTATTTTATTTAAATTTCTTTTATTTCTTTATCTTTTTTTATTTTTAGTTTTATTTTTTTTTTAATTTTTAAGGCGCAACAGAAATATTCAATTACTATCTTTTGAAAAAGAGTCGAGCGCCCCACGTCTTTATTTTAAAAAGTTAAAATTCATATATCTAACATTTTTTTAAATTTTTTTGTTTATTAAAAAACGTAGTCATACAATTTTTGTTTAATGAAATATTATTTAGTATTAGTATTTGATGGTTTTTGAAGTTCTATAAAGATTTTGTTTTTCTTTTATACTTAATAATAGATAATGTATTGCTTACGCGGAAAAAACACATGAGGGAATACCGTCAGACCAGGACTGAATGAACATTTTTCTTTACGAACTGCATAGTCTTCAATGCTGAACTACTAACAATACCTATAGCCGGACAACGAGGGTTGTAAATAGAGACATCTCTATTTATGTAGATAATCAGACTGTCATTAAGGTTCTAGAAGGTTTCCTTACGAGGTCAGACCTAGTTCTGAGAACAAAATCAGGAGGAAGTCACCAAACGCTGGTTACTAAGATGGAAAGGCATATAGACACCTGCAGCATCTCCAGGATGATATGGTCCAACCTATATAGAAAAAGGGCTTTTGATATTATCAGATACTTTAGGGATTCCCTTTGGAATTAAGCATCACGGGTAATTGCCCGGTGAATAAACATGAGAAATATCTGGGAATATCGGACATTGACGAATATGGGTTTTGTGAAGACTTATGTGCAACGGAAGACATTTCACATATACTGTGTGAATGCGAAGCCTTGTACAATAGAAGATTCCGTATAATCCCTTCCCATGACTCAAGGTATTAACCTAGCTAAGTTGGGTTGTGTTGTCTCTTTCACTCCAGGATGCCACAATACGGTCTCGTGAGAATAGCATCAACATTGGTCCTATTCACCTATCTCTACCTAATCTAACGAACATTGAGACGCTTCTTTCGACTTCTATATCATTGTTTATTGTCTACGTAGACTAAAAAGATTGACATCAGTATTTTTAAAATAATGAAGAGATTTAGTTTTGTAGATGAAAGCACTGCTGCAAATCTTGACATCTTAGGGATGGCATTCCAAAAGCGTACATCGTGAACGAAAAACCTTTTCGATGGTCCATGCAGTTCGTTCGAAGGAATAATTAAATTAAAAATAANCTACTGAAAAGATTTACTTCTTATTTACTTAGCCTAGATTTGATAATATTAAATTTACATCAGTATTTTTTTTAAATAATGAAGAGGTGTAGTTTTGTAGGTGGGAACACTGTTGTAAATCTTGACATAATTAGAAATTAATTTATTAATTGACATAAATAAAAAATAAGTCTTGGAGTCCTCAAAAATTGAAGTTTGTCAAAAAGATATTTCAGTTCATCCAAAAGAATTAATTTAAACGAAAAAGGCATATGGGGTACATCATAAAGTTCTTAAGAGGCATTCCCAAGAAATTGTTTGACAGATGAGAGACACGGTCCAATTTTCAAAGTCCATAAACATATCTTGTGATTGAGTTACAAGCTTTCTGAAGAGTTGAGAAGCTTTCTGAAGAGCTTCTGAAGAGTTGAGAAGTCTGCTGATGCTAGGTCACCCATAACCACATCTGAGGAAGCTTATAGGAAGAGACTAAGCCTATAAGCTTAGTCTTTTGAGGAATGGAGCTTCCAAACTGATACAAAAATCGACTTTTCTACAGACCGCTTGAATATTGAGCTTCCAGTCAAGCTTAGAGCTGATTAATACTCGAAGATTGTTGACTTGATTAACAAACGGCAGTACTTCATGACCATACATTGCGACTTCTTGGCGTTGACTTCACTTGACTCAGCCCAAGTCCAAATCCTGTATAAGTCTTCATTAACCAGACCAATGATTTCTATGATGTTTTCAGGCTTTCCACTTATATACATTTGTGTGACATTTGCGAAACTGTCGTATTCCATAAGCTTGAAGCAAGACTCAATATGATTAGTATATAGTGAAAAGAGTAAAGGTTCCAGGATAGAACCTTGTGGAACTCCCGACAACAGAGTAATCGGTTCATGGAGATAGCTGGATATGAATTCAGCAGCCGAATCAGAGAAACCAAATTGAANATATCTGAATCAGAATGTAAAAGTTGACCATGTCGAACGAGTATGGAAATGTTTTGTTCATCTAAGTGAGCGTTAATGTCATCAGTCGGGCAGTTTTTCAGCTGTGGAACTTTCGAAAACCTGATTGAAAATAATTTTGAAGTTTACGTTCCGTGAGATGAAAAGTGATTTGGGTTGACATAAGCTTTTCCAGAGGTTTCGAGCAGGAGCACAAAATACTGATAGGACGGAACTCGTCNTAGACTCTTTCTTAGTAATAGGAAAACAAGACTTCGAGATGCATTGGTTGAATAAATCTGTCATGACATCAATATTGTAAGGCATAATAAGCATTACAAACTTCAGATTAATATCAGTCAATATAAGATCAATATAGTCACCATAGTTTCATCTTTTGATCGATCACGGCGATATAAAATGTAGTCGTTGCAGAATATTTCAGAGTCTAAGACAGTTTAATCCAAAGAAATACAACAATAATTTACACATAGATAATTAATTTTCGTCCTTAGATCATCAACATAGATGAATAATTGTATTGATTGGATTTTCATAAACATATATATTTTTGAGACAAAATTTCATATTTTAAAAGTTATACTGAAGTAAATAATTTTCTAATACTCACAATTGATTGGTTACACCCAATTCCGTCAACGTCTCCAGATACTCTATATCCTTGTTGAATTTCCTCCTGTTCATGTTCTCTTCCAAGCCAACTCTGTTGTGAATCAAAAAGTTTTGATGAGTGCTGATCCTTTTCGTGAAGTGATCATAGGAACCCCTGCCCGCCAACAGACTATCACTTAGACCAATCGGAAGGTTCTGTCGGTAGAAGTTGTTCATATCATAGCTGGCCGGTAACAAGGAACTTGTTGATTTTTGAGGTGGCTGAGGATGATTGTAAAGAAATCGGGATCTTGTAGAATTCAAAGACGACGTTGATGCTCCAGAACTGGGCAGTGAATGTCGAGACATGATCGATTGATTACAACCGTTATTATTGTTGAAGAACGTTGACTGGGGATGTGGAACCGGTGACTTTAGGAACTCCTCCTTCTGCTCAATACTTTTCCTCAGGCGAATCATCAGCTCATTGTCTGGGGAATTTTGTTTTTGTAATACTGTTAAATTAGCTGGTTTCGCAGATCTGAAAAGAGTTAAATGGTTTTTTTTTAAAGGACAATTTCTATCGCTCAAGGAATTAAATATTTTAGAGAATAAACAAAAAAACCTTACACGAGCCGACAAAATATGCAAAGAAAATCAATAAAACTACAATCGAGAATGTGGTTGTAACACCTGTATTGTCGCGAGCCAACTTTATAAGCACAAAACTTGTCAATTAGTGAGTCTCAAGATGGATGCGAGCTATTGAACAATTACATTCCAATTGAAGTCTAAGCGGTTCGACGTAATCAAAATTTTGCACGTTTTTCATTCAAATATACGTTTATAAACTCATAACATAATTGGTTAGTTAGACTTTGTGTCTGTCAGACTATTTGCCACACTGTCTTGTTTCGTCTCGTCTCGACGGACCAATGTATTTTCTTGCTATTGTGATATAGTGTCGATGACGTGTGTTTTTCGCACAGTAGCTGGAACTAGTCGTAACATAATTAGCTGTTTAAACAAATTAAATTGATTGCTTGTCTTGTCTGATACTTCCAACTTTATATTAGCTGTAATTTATTAAGTTGACTGGAAGTGCGCGCTTGCGATGTTTTATGCTTTGGCAGTTATATAGCTATTGGAATAAATTATATATAAAAGCGGACCTTGGTGAGCCTTGTAAGGAACTAATTGAGGTAATATTTTTGTTGCTGTAGATTTTTTTGTTGCCTCAATGAAGGTAGGGAAACGTTGGTGATCGTGAGGTTGACTATTTTCATATCACGACTAAACATTGGTTGTAATAAAGGTGATTTCTTTGAAGTAATTTGAGCCCAGCCCTAAAATGTGAAACAAGTGTTTGGCATGACTTCCATTAGAGGAACAACCTTAACAAATTAACGCTGGGCTTTGACAATAGCGTGATGTTTATTGGGTTTGGTATATTGTGAGGTGACATTTAATAGAGCTATATATTTATATAGAGGCGTATTTTATCTCGCAGCACCGAAATCAAACAAATGACAATATTTTTTTCTTGAGGATATTCATACATATGATTATCTGAACCGTGGCGTCGATTCAGAATGTTCACAGAATTTGTCACCAGTTCGCTCGTTCTATAGCTATTGCTCTCCATTTGATATTAAGTCCTCTTCTAAGCAGTTCAGCTACCTCACCTTCGTATCCCATCAGGAATAGTTAAAGGGATGGTGAAGCCTCGTCATGCATGAGTATACATGCCCAATCCATCACATCTGTTGCTTCGCCATTCTTTGAATAATGCTGGTGTCTTTATACAACTGATATAGCTCATGGTTGTAACGCATTCTCCATTCGTTGTATGCAGTACTTTCCTCTTAAACACCCCTAACAGGTTCTTATCTGATTCTGGCAATGTCCACGATTGAGCACCATATATCAGAACTAAAGATCTACAAGACACTCATAATACCCTCTTGATAAAGCACCTCCTTGCCGAAAACCTTTTGTGTGATGCCTTCTTGAATACACGAACATCACTTTTGGTGTCCGATAATATGATGAGTCCATTGCTACATATAACTATCCTCTATCAATACTCTCGTACGAGCTTGTTTAAAATCGACGTACGTATCAATCTGGAATTCATGTGTTTTCTCAAGTATCTGCCGCAGTATGAAGATCTGGCCAGACGAAGATTTTCCAGGTCTGAAGCCACATTGATGTTCATACATAAGATGAAAGATAGAATCTCTTATGCAACATTGAACATGATATTGAATCTTTAGTTTTTACAGTCTTTCTTGTCTCCTTTTTTGATATAGGTGTTATCATACTGAGACTCCACGCACTTGGCATAGATAAAGTTGATCAAATGGAAAAGCTCATGCAGGTATTCTACGAAGCTGTCTGCTGTCTGAATTAAATCAGACCTAGGTCTCTTGTTTGTTTTCAGATTTTGCGATTGCAGCTTTTATCGCAGCTTACGAGGGCGGTGGTGTTTCGTTTCCTTCTATCGCTGAGAAGAAGTTCCGAAAAATACCCCTTTCATCTATCGAGAATATCATCATCATTTACCAAGAGATTCCCAGATCCATCATTGCAGAAGGTTGATGGTCGTGAGTAACATTGAGCAAGCAACACCCATTGTATGAAGAGTAGTTGGGCATGCGATAAAGTACAAAAATCTAAATTCCCTCTTTGCCAATCTGAACATTGAAGTCACCCAAGACGTATTTCACATCACGTATTGGACACGCATCAAGGACAGCATCCAGTTGGTCGTAGAAGATGTCTGTTGTTTCAAGCTGTTTTTTTTTTAATGAGTTGGATTTGTAAGTTGGAGCGCATGCGTTGCAGAAGGTTACCTTCAGCCGTATCACGCAAATGGGATCCATCCCATCACGCTGTTTCTCAGGAGACCTTTAACAGCGGACACCTTACATGTATACAGCGGATCATCTATCTCTTTATTTAGCTGTTCTTCTCCATGCGGGTATTCGTAGTTGTGCTGGGTCTCACTGGACCACGTCCCACTCTTATTGTCTTTGTCCGCCTCTTCTTCTTACTCCTCCCGGCTTCTTTTCGAATACTTGCTTAGCTAGTAGGTAGTCATTCATACTCAGCACATGACCTGCCCATCTGAGACGCTTTGTGCGGCTCTTGATAGTTCTTGGATATACCATGTTTGCCACTCGCCGTTTTCTCTTATAGGTCCGAAGATCATACGAAGTGTCTTCCTCTCGAAAACTGATAAAAGCTGCTTGTCGGATAATGTAAAATTCTAGCTCTCACCTCAGATCTTATCATCTTGCCCAAGCCATAAAAACATTTCCAGGCGAGCATGATCCTTCTTTTTATTTCGGAGCTTAACTCGTTCTCAGAAGTCACTTCGGCACCTAAGTAAATGAAGTATGTTATGTTGCGGTATTTGATGTTTGCAACTTTCAACTCAAGCAACCTCTTTAGCTCTGACGAAGAGAGGGTATGAAAGGTATGCCAAAGAGGTTTGAATAGCTAATTTCTCGCAGGAGCTTGAAATCGACGAAGAGCTGATGACTTGAAATTCGTGAGTTTTCTCGAGAATTTGTCGAGGTGTGAATATCTGGTCGGTGGTAGACTTTCCTGGCATAAAATCACATTGGTAAGGACCAATGGTGCGGATGATGTACGGTTTCATATAATGGATGTAAGAATTTTATAGGCGATGTTCACAAGGCTTATTCCTCTGATCTTACACTCACGTTGGTCGCCTTTCTTGTGGATAGGGCAAATTATGGTGTTCCAATCTTTTGGTATTTTTTCTTCGTTTCAGATCTTCACCAGATGCTTTTTGAAAGTTTCATCCTCTGGATCGCATCGTCTACCTCTATTGTAGTATGTGTTTTCAAACGTTGCTGTTTCAGGTGTGTTTCTTCGTTGAATAGTGATTCTTATTTCGTCGCCATTAAGCAGTTTGCTGAAGAAAGACTCTCATCTAGCTAGAACTTTCTGCTTGCTGGTGATCAAGTTTCCATCTTCATCATTGAAGCTAGTAGCTTGTTTACATTCTGATGACAGCTTTCTGTATCTACATATCTTTCGGCTGTTGATGGTGTTCGTAAGGCTTCGATGTAATATTTACGCTGCGGGTTGTCGTTTTGCTCTTATAAGGTGGTGGTCTGAGTCAATATTCGCTCCTCTCATCGATCTTACGTCTATCACGATGCATATCGGATATTATAAAGCACGTGGTAGATTCCTTGTGAGTCCATCTGGTGAGTTGCATGTTATCAAGTGAATACGGGGGTGGGGGAAGTATGCACTGCTTATCACCATGTCTCTCATTGCCGTTGTCGGTGGTGTCATGAATGCTGTGTTTTTCTATCGTCCGGTTGAAAAGGATTTCTCTTCCTACTTTCGAGTTGAAATATAATATGACCAACTTCATGTCATGTGCAGAAATAGTCTCGTAGGACGTTCATCAAATCTTGTCTTCCTCCTGTTCTGTTCAATGTTCGTAAGTTCCAAGAATATATATTTATCTCGTAGCCCATAACATTTCCGTGTCGATATCCTTGTNTCCTACTTTCGAGTTGAAATATAATATGACCAACTTCATGTCATGTGCAGAAATAGTCTCGTAGGACGTTCATCAAATCTTGTCTTCCTCCTGTTCTGTTCAATGTTCGTAAGTTCCAAGAATATATATTTATCTCGTAGCCCATAACATTTCCGTGTCGATATCCTTGTATTCCTTTTTAGGGTTTTTTTTTT
>JXPG01014503.1:0-15532 GCA_001015175.1 Megaselia abdita
CAATAAAAGTTTTTAAAAAGAAACAAAAACTTACCAGATTTCAAAGTTTTAATAGCAACTGCCGTTGTGTTATTCCATAATCCTTCCCAGACGTCTCCAAACTGACCAGAGCCAAGTTTTCTAACAAACTTCAATGAACTTCTATCGATTTCCCATTGATCGCGTGTTCTATGCGACAAGCCCTCAGTAACTGGTTTCTCAATCTAAAAATGTTTACAAACAATGTCAGCAAATTCGAATGTCATATTTAGAATTTTTTAGAAACATTTCAAATGAACTTTATGTGTATGTGGGATTCATATGAGGGGATATTGTTTGGATTCCAGATGTGAAAAGTATAATTTTATGGTGGCTTTTTCGAAATAATAAGCACACAAACAATAAAATAGTAATTACTTTTCTACGCAAAAAGCTCGTGCAAATTGAAATGGCGTTTTATTGACAAATTTAACAAATAGATTGATAAAGTTTTAAATTAGGGGCGAGAGGGGCATAGTGAGACAAGAGGTAATTTTGAACTTTAGATAATTTTAAATTAATTGCACTTATCGACAATATAGAGTTACAACTTACCCTATATACCGAGAAATGTAAGTATGTAAGAAATTTTAGCAAAAAAGTGCGGAATTTTAACACAAAATGTGTACAGACATTTTAAGTTGTACTAAAAACCTGAACTTTAGTGTTGTGAATTCGCATGGTTAATTGAGCTGAACAATCTGCACTTTTTCCTTTTTACATTTTACAAAAATCAGTACAGAACACTTATGTATTTTTTTTTTATTTTCTTCAAAATTCAAAAATATTCACAATCAATTATTTATGCACATTCCCTAAATGTGAAGCTTTTGCAAGTTTTCACTCCCCTATATTTAAGTTTGAAAATGTTAACTTTTTTGAAGTTTCATATTTAAAAAAAAAATTGTCGAATTTACATAACAACAGATGTGTAAAGCTAAGACTGTTTACACAGTATTAGAGGTTTGATTCAAACCAAAAAACAACGTGTTCTTAATGAGCGCGTCAGTAGCCATCAATCAAACATCATATAAAAAGGCAATACACTCGCTGTTAAACAAAACACGAGGAAATCAACTGATCCAATATTTTCATAGAAGATTATGTTTTATAATTAGACTGTTGTCACAGGTGTTTTGATATTTTTCTGTATCTCTTAGAAAACAAGAGTATATTGTTTTATTATAATTAGCAAACACTCTAAGGACGTCATAAATAATTTGAACAGGTAACAGAATAAAGTAATTAGATTAACAAAAGGTATTTTGTGTTGCCTTGAACTGTTATCCACTTTATAAAGCAAATACTCTGAAAAATAACATTAATTTGTTAATAGAATATTCCTTAATTAGAACATCCGACAAAGCCCCACCTATGATTTTTTGCAAATTAAAAAAAAACATGCGTCATCAAAGTAAATCGCAAAAAATATATAATTAACAATTTTAATTTCCGATTAAATACTCGATTAAAGAAGAGAAACGGCAAGCCACGTATTACACAGTAAAATTGAACAAAACTACAACAACAATAGCCACAAAAGCCCTCATTCGCCATTGTCATTTTTTTTAACTAAACCAACCAGCTAACTGACTTAACTATGCGAGCACCCGCGTCGTTTGGAAAATTCACTACGACGACTCAATAACAACAATCGTTTTGTTTAAAATTTCCAGTCTCATCACAACAATAATTTTGATGTACAAAAGAAATGTATAAATGCTAAAGTTCAAGGATGATATAGAACTGACTAACCACATTTTATGCAAATCTAATATAATTATTGTCTAAGTCTAACAATGGTAACAACGATAGGAAAAGTGTCGTCCTGATTATTATAACGATACAAACACAAGGAAAATAACAGGAAAAGATTGGCAGAACAAGAATTTTAAATAAAAGGAAATACACAAATGGAAATAGTTGTCTGATGTCAGGACTATTTGTTATAATTTGTAGAGGAGAATTCTATTGAAACGTGTTGGTTGTTTTATTTTTTAGTTTAATGAAAATTTAAATATATGACTATAAAATACATGTTTGATAGCATTTAAAAAAAATCAAAATTAAACTAGAAAATTGGGCTTTGGCAATGAAATTTAAAACATCTAAAATTAATATGGTTTTTAAATATTATATATTCAAAATTGAATTTTAAGAAAAAGTTAATTAATATTATCATCCTCTAAGCATTACATCATTTCAATCCCAAAAGTTAATTAAATTCAAACTCAGTTTTATAAAATTTGAATTTAAAAATTCGGCACTTAACGTTTTTTGCATAAAAAAATGCATAATTCAGAAATGTAATTAGTAACTCTGGATGGAATCCATCTTTGCAGGCAGCAAACATTAACATTTTCCAAAACATAACACAATTAAAAAAAAAATACAAAATTAGCAAACAAAATAAAAGAAAAATCTTAAAATTATAAACAAAAAAAATTCTATTGAGCTTGATGATGGAGCATTGGATCGGAGCAAATTAAAATCAAAATTATAACAATAAATAGGAAACATATTTTGTTGTTGTTTTGTTTTTTCGAGAAATAAAATCGTACCTCAAAAGCACCACCAAATTTGTTTGTCTATTTAATTAGTTGTCATTAATATTGTTAATAAAGAGCGTTCAAAAGAGAAAAAAATATAAAGTAAAAAAAAAACACAAAAGTGAAATGTTTTTGTTGCATTCTGAAGCGTTAGTCGTTGGTTTATGTTACTCACCTGAACACATGGTTTGCATAAGTTCACACATAATCCATCTGAATCCTTGGAATAATGATCTACAAGTTCCTGAAGTGTTCTAAATGTTGTGCGTCGAGCGATGAAAAATCCGCCCTCGTCGAGTTGTCTGATGCGGTAATGTTTAACTGTGTCACCATCGCGTACTGAAAATAAAAGTGGTTTTGAGAATATGAGAATATGTAGAATTTCCTTAAATTTTGATTTAACTACTTAAAACTATAATAGTTGTTCGTTATTAAATTTAAATTTACTAAAAACGGAAAATTCAATTTTTTTTTACAAAGTTTTGTTTTTAGGCAAAATGTTTGTTCTAACTGTCATTATTTTTAACTATAGCTTCAAATAAATAAATAATGTTCAAATATGTATAAATGGGAATCCGACATTCATTTTTTCTGATTGATTCATTACATATATTTGGTTTTGTTTGTTGATATGATAACCAAATTTATTTACCACGAATTTTAGTTCTAAGAACTGGCAATAAAGCCACAACTAACTGTCTGCTACAACTAACAACAATTTAAAAAAAATGTGAAGCTCTCTTATTTTGAGAATATTTATCAAATGAAATATGTGAATGAACTTTACTTTTTAAATAAATCCTATTGTAGTACTTTGAAATATAAAGATAGGTTCGGTTTTTCAATGTACAGTATAAGATTCTCTGTAATTCTCTTTTTAGGGTTTTTTTGAAAAAAAATAATACCTTTATGTACTTGTTTTGTCCGTCTGCCTAAAACCTTTAGCAACGTAAATTTGAAGGGGTAAGCATTGTCCGATATGAACATGTGATACCTCATTTTAAAGATCTATCTGACTACTACAAACTGTCATTAACGAAATTTTAATTCTTAAAATTCTTAAATTCTGGAAGCTTCCGTTTTAAGTATTTTTAATATTTAGTTAAGCAAATCTTATCCGATTTTCAAGTTTGATACAGCGTTTTAAAGGTGCTGAAGAGACCCTCAAAGCCCCATCATTACTTTTAGGAATTTCTGAATGCAGTGGGGAGTGATGCAATTTTAGAATTAAATTTATAAAATAACCCTAGTGCTACTACGGAGCGTAGTCCTACTGCACACTTTTATAGTTAAAAATTCATCAACAGCTTTTAGGTAAACATCTTAAAGTGCAAAGAAAATAAAATCAAAAATGTTCAAATTTTTCGCATTAAGTGCAAAACAAAATTACAATTAATTATTTTCCACTTTGCTCGGTTTTGTTAAAAGTAATTGTTTTTTACATTTAAAGTGTAAAATTAAGAAACAATTTATTTTTATTTTATTAATTTTATGTTTAATTTAATTATTTATGCCTATATCCAAACGTTGAATAATATGTTTAAAAAAAACAAATAAACATTTTAAAAATTAAAGAAAACTTATTTATTTTGAAAAGTTACGATATTCCATAAATTTCAAGATTATTGGAATTTAAAATATGGATTTTTGTGTTTTGTTTTTAGTAAATACAAAAAAAAACAATTTTTTTTTAAATATTTTAATTTGTTTTTCAAACAAGGATAATCAAATTGTTAATTTTCAAAAATATCAAATTCAATAATTCATTATTTAGCGTTATTTATTAATATGTACTTTAAGTATAAGAAATATGGAAATATAAAGCTTAAAATTTTAAATAAAATCTTTGTTTTCAAACTAAAATATGCAACTCGAAGATTGTTAACTTTGATCATCTTTCATTTTGAAGAATGGGATAAGTTAATAAAATAGTATGAAAATGATGATTTAAAATATAACTGAATTTTAAATGTAGGGTTTATGTAATAAACAAAGTGTTTTCATAAACAAAATACTTCGATACTGTTTATTGTGGACATTTTTGAGCGGTGAAATTTTACAACACACTCATATGCAGCAAACATTTAATTCAAGCCTCTCTTTACTTTACATAAAATCGCGAATTTATTATCTTAGAAAAACACTATACAAAAAATCGCGAGTTTAGTATCTTAGAAAAACACTCTACAAATAATAGGGAGTTTAATATCTCTAAAAAAAAAAATCTACAAGTAATCGCGAGTTTAGTATTTTAAGAAAACACTCTACAAGTAATCGCAATTTTATCTTCAAAAAAATATTAAAAAAATTGCGAGCTTAGTATCTTAAAAAACACTACAACAAATTTCGAGTTTAAGAAGGTGTTATAGAAAATTGTTTAAATTAAGTGTTTTCTAAATATTAATTTTTATTGAAAAATCCGTTAAAATAACAATATTTTTTTATCAGTGACTGTTATAATTTTCACTGTTTTCGTATAAAAATCAATCGATTTTCAAATCAAAAATGTTTGTTTCTCATTTTCTAAATAAAGGATCTGATTAAAGAACCACTAATATCACAAAAAACAAAACAAATTAAGAGTGATTTTGTTTGCATTTTGAAAAATGTATTTTTTTATGCATTTAATGTAAAAGAGTGTTTTTTTTCTGATAGATCTGAATCAATGATAAAAATACATTGCCAAGTTAAAAAGACAATTGAAGTCCATAAAAACTACATATTACGCCATCAATCATGTTCCAATGTAATCATCATTACAAATATATTATGATAATCACTATCAGCTCGATAGTTGAATGGTTAATGCTCACTCATTTAACAATAAATTTAATTGCGGCTTGCCACTTTATGTCTTCATAAAAGTCATCAACTTGGTCGTTAAATGTTGTTAATAGACTGACAGTGATTTACAACATTTATTATCTTCTATAGGTGATTTTAAGAGGCCTTTTGATTTCTAGTGTTACCTAGGATCTATGTATTTAGTTAAATTTAGAAGAAATTGTCAAAACAAGAAAACGTCACTTCAAGACAGTACACATTTTTCTTAATTAAAAAACAAAAAAAACCAACCTGATAAAGAATAATCGTTGTGTCGACTCTCAGAATCTCTGATTAAGAATGCGCCATGCTCGTTCTCGGGAAGCAGCAGTTTCTTTTCAGCTTCAATGCGTTTTATTTTGCGGAAGTACCATCTGTAAAACAAATAAAACAACAAGATTAATATAACTTAATCAATCGATTTCATGAAAAAAAATTAAGTATCTCAACCAATAAGTATCGCATTTTAGTATATGTGGTAGCTCGATAAAGATTTCAGGTAATAGGGGTAAGCAATATCACATGATTGAATTAAAGCACATCAACTTTAAAATGTACAACATACAACACGATCTATTGATCTTTTGCTTTGGAGACCTTGAAATCAAAGAAAAACAAAATAAGTAAAGCGATGAATATAAATTACATAATGCGATTATTTTTCCATATACAACATCAGCCTTGACAATTGAAAGAAATCTAAAAAAAAATGACATTAGACATGCTCTGAATAGAAGAAATCTTAAGTAAACTTAAGCGGTGCTGAAATTCTCCAAAGTTATTACATCAAATTCAATGACTTTAATCAATTTCTGGTTTGTATTATTAGCTAACTGAAAAAGTACTGGTGTTTATTGCGATTGCATACTACAGTTAAAGAAAATTTCATTTTGTTTTTTTTTTTATTATTTAAAAAAAATTAAGATTAATATTAAAGTTAAAAAAACATATGAAAACCATGAAAAGGAAACCGGTTCTATTCCCATTGTTCTGTAAGTCTCTCTGTTTGGTTTCTTCATAGTGTGTTGGAAAAGTGGTGACAGAATGAACGCAAAAAAAAAACCAAAACTTATTTTTAAACGTAAGGAAGATATATGCTACATAATCCACTCAAATACATCACATCAAATACCTCCGAATAAAAAACAAAAAATATACATCAAGTGTAATTTTTTTGCATTTGAGTTTCTTTTTTGCACCTTTTTTTAAGGGGTAAAATGTTAAATATAACAAATTGCTTTGCGTAGATGAATGTACCTTGTATCCGTAAGAAACTACAAAAAATCTAAGGACACAAAATAATCCCACAACCCAAAGAATCTCCAAGTGCATGTAAAACAAATGGCAACATTAAAATGCAGTAATGAGAGATTAAACTCGTTTCCCGATTTATATCCAAAGAGGTTAATAAATTGTTTTCGACTAACGACTTTTCAATCATACAACAAAAGAGAAGCGAATGTAATGAATGCTGATTGCAGATGATTCTTGGATGTAGTGGTTGCTTACTGCCTCCTCCATTGATTTGAGTACATAATTTGGCCATCAGAAGAGGCTATTACAAAGTTTTTATGGTGGTTTTAATAGACTTTTAAATATCCAATTAAAGCTACTTAGTCGATCAAGGAATGAAAGTGACCCATTAACCTGTTTAGCTGACTGCTGTCCACTAGAAACCGAAAGTTCTTTAGTGAAAGTTTTCTACTGTAATCTTTTCTTTTTATTTTGTGATTTTATTTGCGGTGGGTGGGAAGTAGGACTCAAAAAGTAGTTCAAGTTAACCTTGATGTAAGATGTTATATTCCGTAATATAATCTTGCAGTTTCAAACCGCAAATATGTTTTTTTTTTTCTTTGAAATTTGATTTTAAGTGTGGTTGCTGTTTACTCTTTGGTCTGACGTCTAATTTGTTTGCTTAGGGAGTTCCTATTGTTTGTTAATATGGTTTGTAAGTGGAGTGGAGGTGGTGGAGGAGGTGATGTGGTAGGTGATTGATCCTATGGGCACGTGTCATGGTTGACAATTTAAAACTAGTTTATTGTGCGATTTGGTATGTTGTATGTATCGGTGAACTGTTTTTATGATTTCTATTATGTTTAAATATATTAATTTATATATTTTTGTAATCTCATTATTAAATTCTGTCAACGAGAGAATATGTGCGATACAGCTGAAAGATACTTCCTATTTCTACAACACCACTTTCGACACATCGATCACCCTGACAAAACAACAGCTTGAGATCCTCAAGGATGAGTAATCTGCATTGTATTCTAAGAGTGTGTGTATTTTTTACTGTGGTAAAAAAAAAGAGTATAATATATGTTAACAATCTTACTCTTTCGATGAATTCGAAGATATTGTTACATCCATTAAGTAGCCTTAATATTGATTTAATAAACGTAATTTGATTGACATTCGCCCGATAAACAGATTTTGTTTGTTAGAAGGCCTAAATGTTCAATTGTTGGTAATAATTCTTTACAAAATAAACTTCTTTGATAGAAATAAGTCCTTCAGCTTTTATTTCCCGCATTAAACATTTTAAAATATTGTTAAAATATTGTTAAAATGTTTTGGATTTTTTCTTCTACTTCGAAAACTAATTTTAAACGACAATAAAACAAATAATCTCTTCGATATGAGTTGATATTTTCCCGAAATTTTATTGTCAAAAAGAAATTAAAGTGTATATTAACTTTAGAAATGTTGTGATCATAATTCTAAATTTTAATTTAAACACTATTTATTTTCTAAACNAGTATTAATTTTAAAATGTTGTCTTCATTACTATTCTTTTATTGANCATATGGTATAAATTGTGTATCCCTATACTTATATTTGATGTATATCTAGTATATATATTTTCTAGCATTGATTCCAAAAAATACAATACCACTTTTAATGAATAAAAATATTTGGAGTTCTAAAAAATGTAGTTTGTGACTTGCATACTTTTGTTTTCAAAATTTATTATGATTTTTATTTTTCATTATTTTTTGAAATTAAAAAGTTTCCTTCAGTGTTATGTTTAATTAAACTAATTCAAAAACTTAAAAAACAATGTGTTTTTATTTTGAAATTTTTTTTTCCTGTTTTTAGACTCCTAATTAAATATATTTAGAAATGGCAGGATCTCAAGAAGANTTCTAGAAGAATTATTAGTTATAAGCTCTGAAACATTATATTTCCTATTAGTTTCTTTTAATTATGAAAAATATATTTTATGTTAGANGAAGAATAATTAGTAGTAGTTTTAGCTCTGAAACATTATATTTCCTAGTAGTTTTTATTATTTATAAAAAATATATTTTACTTTAGAAATTATAATTCTATTTTAATTTTCAGGTTTTTTTCTTCTTTTGACCCCATATAATCACGAAAAGACATTCACCTTAAATTGTTTTCAACCTTTTCTGAGGTTTAAATTTTTAGGAAAAAAATCTAGAAAGAAAACGTTAATCATTTCTTGTTAAGCTAACAATCGAAACCAGCTCAAAGTTAAGGGTTATATAAGTATTTTAAAGAAAAATGTAGCTTTAATTTTATTCGCTAACTTGTTTTTATTTACAGCAATATTATTTTGTTAAGATTGTTTTTTGTATCGATTTTTGTAGAGTTCAAAGTTTGTATTATCTCGGAATTCAAGCTTTTTAAGAATTAAATTTGCTTTAAAAAATTGTAGTTTTTCATTTGTGTTGTCTTAAAATGTTATTTAACTATTAAAAAAAAAAAANACAAAGGATTTTTTGTTTTCTAAAAGAAAAGAATATTTAAATTAAATTTCATCATAACAAGAAATGTGTGAAATTTTACAGAAAAAGTTTTAAAACTCCTTACAAAATTTTAAATACAAAGTTCAAAGTACAATACCATATACAATATTTTGATTCAGAATTGCGATAATGTTTTAGATTTCGTTAATATTTAAAATAACAAAATTTAATGCAACTTCTGTATGTTTTGATTTTATTTTTATTTCATTTTAAATGCAGATTATATATATTTTCTAAACTTTTATTTTTTATATTTAATATTTTTACAACAAATACTTGATTTTATTGCTTTATTATATTTATTTAAATTTTAAAATATATTTTTAATAAATTTGTTTCAAACATTTCTCAAATCAAAATCCAGAAAAATAAATAGTTCTTGGGAAACTCAAATTTTTTATAAAATTTAGTGTATTTAATTTAAAGTCAAAGAAATACAAGGTTAAGTCTATTCAATCAGGCAATTTTCGGTATTTTAAAAATCTTATCTAAAGAAAGAATCGAAAATAAAAACAAGGATTCATTTTGTAGTGAAAGATTTTGTTAGAAATTGAGGGATTTTATAAGTTTATGATGTGATTTTGTAAGAAGCCTTGGGTTTTGTAATAGTCTTGGGATCTTACAATTTCTCAGGGATTTTAAAGGATTTCTTAAAATTATGTGCTAGATTTCTTTTTCAAAAATTTCAGTGGTTTTCCCCACGCTTAGACTTTACATTTCTGATCATTAACTATAAAAAAGCCCTTTTAGTTTATTTTTAGTATAAATAGCCCTTTTAAGAACTATGATAACAAATAAGCTTTTTTAAGCTTTTTTACGAAACCTGGAGGGAGGAAGAAGGGTACCTCTAATACACTCGCTAAAATAGCAGATACTGACACTGACTCTATATTAAGAGGAAGAGAGAACACTAAAGTACTGATGTACACAAGAAGCTGGTAAATTTTATTTTATCCGGTAGTATTCACTAATATTCCAAAATCCAATATTAGTAGGATATTATTTAAGCATCTCTTGAATCTTCCAACTAACATGGAGAGTGATTTCGCCAAGTTAAAAAGATGTCTGTGGCTGGTTTGAGAGGTTTCCACTATTTACATAGGTAAGTTTTTTTTATAAAATTATTCCTTTCAACTACATGAACACAAAACCATTCAGACGAAAAAAGAACGAAAAGCTAAAAGATAAAAATAAGACATGTTACCCTGCTTTTAAAGAACTACTCCGAAATGCGAACCATACTTATTTTAATGTACATATTTAAAATGTAAAATTCATTTACTTATTTCGTTTTATGAAAATTCTACACTCGAAATAAGTGTGCTACATATTTTATTGCTGTACATATTTGATATGTGATTTACGTATTTATAATGTATTGTATTTCTACATATTCATTGGTATAATTTGCAATCAAGATGTCACTTTCATTTGGATAAACTTTGAATTACAAATAGAATCAGTTTTTTTATTTTTACAAATGTTTCTATCAGTGAGCTTTAATAACTGAATAATGAATCAAATGAATCCTAATATTTTTCAGTTTATTTTATTAAATTATTCCTCTCAACAACTGCATGAACCCAAAACCATTCAAACGAAAAAAGGACGAAAAGGAGCTAAAAGCCAATTATAATTTCAATAAACTTCGAAGATAACAGCTGTGAGAAATAATTTGTTAAGTTGACAGTGAAATGGCCTATATTACTCCAGTTAATGATCGAATCAAAGTCAATAAAACATTAAATCCAGGTCAAACAAATAAGCCATAAGTTCATGTGACCTAAACACTGTTCTTGACGAATCCATAGTAGTCAAACAGAGAGAAAGAGACGGAAATGGCCATTCCACTTGATTTTTAATTGAAAATTATCTTTGTTTTTCAATTACAGGCAATAAAAATCATGTTTTTCCAGGAGATGTGTTGCAGTAGATTGTTGGTTATGTTATTTTTAGATTGGCGATTGGCGCCACATCTTGCTTATGGCATGTTACAGATACATATCTTTTCCTCTATCTCTCTCTATGGATTGTGGTGTCTTTCTCTCTCTTATCAAAGCCTTACCACTGTTTATAGTTATTTTTAGAGGAAATGTCAGTCGCCGATACTAACTGAAATGATATGTTGCTCTATTACAGTCAGTATCTATGATACACAACCGCAACAACATACCAACCAAAGACACTTAAATTGGTCTGGTGGAAAGTCTAATTTTAAATCTCCCAATTAAACTACTTTTTCTGCAACTCTATACTTTTCTTCGTCGCCTCAGAGAACGTTGGTTGTTTAGATTGGAATGCCTGCCTGACTGCCTGCTTGCCTACCTGCCATCTATAGCTCCTTGGTAATTCGTAATTGTTTTTTAGCCTTTGGTTAGGGCTTGTAGTTTTGAATTATACGTAGATTGTAGATTATTTGATTTAATTAGTGGGATCTGGTTTGGTTAGATTCGTATGAGAGCTAAATGGTATATGTATGATTATATTAAGTATACTTTGATTGAGTTGAATAGTATATATGCTAATTATGACGTTTGAAAGCAGTTGAAAAGGAAAGTTAGTCATATTCTTAAGTGCTGGTTGTTAAGGTTATACTGGGAACTTGTCTTATAATGCTCTTAGATTAAGACTAATTGGTTTCCTTTCCGTTTCTTTAATTTTGAAATTTTACTGGTTTTTGACAAATTATAATTAAGGGTAATGTTTTCTTCTGGATATTATTTTATTATTACTTCTGAGAAAATTAAATATTTTGAAACAGTATTTGTTGGTACCCCTCAATACAAACTTTGTGCTAAAAATCCGAACTTTAGATAAAGCTTCTAGTATTAATTTTTGATAAAGTTCTGAGCCATTTCAATTTAATATCTTAGATATAGATCCCAAGGCGGTTTCTATATCTCTCAGATATTCAAAGCATTGCGAAGTATCTTGCAGATATCCAAAAATTCAACCAGCTTCCAAGTTACGCTACAAGCAAATAAAGAGAGATTTAAAGATAACATTAACATACACAAGAAACAACGAACAAAAAAAAACTAGGACAAAACCCGGTGAAAAATTCCACATGTTCAATGACGAAAATAAAAACTGTTGAAAATTTTAAATCAGTCCAAGAGTTCAAAAAATTCATTCATAATAAAAAGCATACCAACATTGTAAGAGAAAAATTGTCACTTTGTTGCATACAAAAAAAAAACTCCAAAACCTTTTCGAAATAATACATGCAATTGACTGCTACCAACATACAGTTTCTATGAATGGAGAGGGCCTCCACTGCCAGACAGCTGTTTTGTGTTCAAGAGCCACTTGAAAGGCACGTGCGTTTCTTTGTGGTACACGCACACTTAACATTCATCATATTAGCTCTAAGTCATAAAAAATTGAAAAGTTCATTGATTGATTTTCAAATGACTGACTGTCATTCATTCAATTCAGTCTCTTTCGCCTTTTATGAAATGGTATAGTGCGAAGTGCGAAGATATCATGTAAAGTTTGGCCAACTAGGCGGAGGAAATTGACGTCTGTCAGGGTAGTCAGTTATTTGAACATGAATGGAAATTTTTAGTTGATCCACTTTATAATTTGATTCATTTCGTAATTAAAGTGAAGTGGTTGTAATTGCATTTATTGCATGGTGGGGGATTTAGATGTAACTATATATAATTATAGAGGTTTCTTTAAATTTCATTTTTGGTTTGGTTTTTAGGGAGGAATGAATATCTATCTATTGTCAGTATCCTTAATATCTCAAAAAGATTTGAACAGACAGATAATATGTACTATTTTGCTTTTAAGAATATATTGTCAAATAATATTTGCAAGAAAAATATATGTTTTCCAAATTTTAAAATTTAAAATTTAAAAAAAGAACATCTCAAAATCCTAGTGAAATATTTGTTTACAAGCTCCTGTGAATTTAAGGACTATAAATGTTATATTACATAATTATACAAAAATTTACTTGACCTTACTCCAAAAAATCCACCGTGAAAGTAATCGAGCAACAAATATGTCAAAAGACATAAAACTCAAGCCAGAAACTTAACATACAACAAAATATTTCCCGATTGGCAATTACGATTTGGCTTTTCTGTTTCAGCTTCTCTTTTCAACTTTTTGTAATTATAAAATCTATCATTTTCTTTTCTTTTTTTTTTATCAAAATGAATGTAATACAATTTTAATTATATTGTCATGTTCGTTCAGATATCATTCCATTTCAATTCACAAGAAATCTAAAAATAGTCTTGTTGTTTGCTGCTGCAGCAAATACCACTTATGCTGTTGAGAGCTTTGAATACGTTGCGTTGCTAAGTTATTTTTTCATGCACAGTGGTTTNTTTTAATTATATTGTCATGTTCGTTCAGATATCATTCCATTTCAATTCACAAGAAATCTAAAAATAGTCTTGTTGTTTGCTGCTGCAGCAAATACCACTTATGCTGTTGAGAGCTTTGAATACGTTGCGTTGCTAAGTTATTTTTTCATGCACAGTGGTTTGAATTTACTGAGGACTTTAAATTTTGGTTTCCTTTTCTTTCTTTTTTTTTTTTGTAGAAACAATTGTCAAACATTTTCCGAGTAAAACCCGTTCAAAAAGACAGAAATAATATCATTAACACACTAGCAATTGGAACTAATAGTTCTACGTAACTAACAATTTAAATAAACCTTCACGGATTTTTTATAACTGAATAAACGCAACTTAGTGATATCAGATACGCTCTATTTAACAAAGAAGCAAATACACGATATGTAAAACAAAAAATTAATGTTGAAGATCGACAGATGGCGCTTTCATAAAAAAGAGCTTCTGAATGCTTCTTCTTCTCTATTGAACGTTTCTAGAGAGAAATAAGAAAGTAACGAGAAAATTTGAAAACAACCTTTCCTATTGGTCGATTCAAACTACTTAATTTTGATTGGCTAATAATCTCAGGTAACCTAACAAAACCAGACAATGCTTGGGTTTGCACACAAATATACTAGCAGTTTTATTCAAAATAAGTTCAACACTCTTGTATTCGAACCTCGACATTTATACTTAAAAAATTAGAAAAATATTCAAAAAGCTTGAAATTTTCTTGCGTTTAATGCGGTTTTAACTCCGCTGTAATCAAGGTCGACAAAAACAATGTGTCATGGGGAGGACAAAATGGTTTGACAAAATGGATTTTAAATTCTACGTAACCGCTAAACCTATCAAGAAGCCAAACCAAAAATGTTTAACTGAAAACATCAAAAAGCCTTTAAAATTGTAATATCACTGTCTTCCCAACTTTTAGATTGACATAATAAACACACATCTGGAACATGTATCAGATGTTCTCTGACTATTCGATTTGCGTTTCCATTCCAACAACTCATTTGTAGTGAGGTGCAGTGTAGCAACACCAAATAAAGATACATGGAAGGCAAGAAATCTTGTTGCAGCGGCGGCTCTTAAAGCAGTAAAAGCAATTTATAATTATGGCATGTGATCTGTTCACAGATCAAGCTGGCTGGTATTTTTGCTGGCTTTTATAGATTGGATGCGTTTAAAAATAGATTTCTACTAAAATGTATCTCAATCGATAGAGTTTATAAATAGCCAAGAAAGACTTGCGGGTATTTGAATAAGAAATTTGCACAACCGCAGACTCAATTCAAGCCAAAGTCTGAACGGACTTGGTGGATTCAATTAAATTGACACTTTGTTGTTTATTAGGAAATTTATCTAGTAAATATTTTTATGGTTATGCCTTTTTTCTCCCATGTTAGCGTTGTATTTTTAGTTTATTACAATGTTGTTGATAGGACAGGAAGTCAATCCTTTGGTGGACAGAGAGTAAACAGGAAAATACACTTCATTTAAATGTTTTTTTTCTTACAGTTTGTTTGTTGTGATTCTGCAAGTGTGGGAGATGTGATTGAGGGTAATGGTTTCTGATATTGTATGGAGAGTTTCTTGTTTAATTCTTGATTTAGAAACTGTATAGTGATAAACCCTACAATAAATCGTATTTATTTTATTTTTTATTTTAAGAATATCTTCGTTTTTTTTTACTTCATTGTGCGGTGTTTATTAAACTACTGTAGGAAAGATTTTAAAATTAACCGCAGGTGGTGAAGCACTACCTATTTGTAACAAATAAGTGGAAAATATGCTCTAATTTTGACGACGTTGGATTTCTTCTAAGTTTCAGCATTAAGCTATAGACTTAAATTCCCTTTATATATTATTATACTAAATTTAGCTATTAGAACTCGAGATAGTTTAGTCTAGAATATCGGTTAAGGTTGACTATAAATATAATTGATGTCGCAATCCTTTGGATTTCTCGGATTTAATGGTCCAAAATACCAAAAGCGAGTTCTTCTGG
>JXPG01014538.1:0-11245 GCA_001015175.1 Megaselia abdita
TTAAGATTAATCTGAACATACCTTAAATTAGTAACTGCAACACCCTAGTCAGTTGTTACTTTGCAGTTACTCATGGCGTTGGTGTTGGTTCTTCTTGGCTGCCAGACACAAATGGCTCCTCACTCACTTTTAGAGATTCCTCTAACATAGCAGTGATTTCGTGAGTTGTGCCATTCTCATCCGCAACCCTTTCCACACCAAGCGTTTTATAGTGCTCAATATGCACTGGAAGATCCCTAAAGAGGAAGGTAATTTCCTTCTTTGCTTCCAGCGCTTTAGCACTTTTTTCATCCACTCTAAAAATGTCGATTTGTCTACCATATTTTGGCTTAGACAGGATCCGCCAGCGATCAATCGGGAGATCAGGGTTGTATTGAATTTTAAATACAATTGGCAAAAGACGCAGTCTTAGAAGGAAAAATAAAGTATTTTATTTGAAACGAAAATTGTGAATAATACAAAAAAATACAAAACAATAAAACCAAAGTTTATTTCTGTCCTGTTACAAAATTTAATTGTTGCAAGTAGAATTTTCTTGGTCTTGTCGACGGTCAGATAAATTGGGTAAATCTTGACTTGTATCTTCGCAAAGCTTCAAACACCCGGGATCTAATGGTATTTTCGATTTCTTAGCGTTGTCCATATGGAAGTCTGATAACAATTTGTCGATGTACTGACGCTGATGAATAAAATATATTCCGTTATTATCTCTTTCGACATGAACCCCAAGATACATTTTCAATTGACCCAGATTGGTAATGCTGAATTGTTTTTCGATGTTTCTGACGACGCAATCTATTTTCTCATCTGATTGACTAGCGAAAAGCATGTCGTCAACGTAGAGTAAAATATATACCCAATCCTCTATTAGATTTTAAATACAATTGGCAAAGAAAGTCTTAGAAAGAAAAATAAAGTATTTAATTTGAAACGAAAATTGTGAATAATACAAAAAATTACAAAACAATAAAATCAAAGTTTACTTCTGCCCTGTTACAAAATTTAATTGTTGCAAGTAGAATTCTCTGGAATTCCAACAGGTTGTCCTCTTGAAGAAAACCTTAATCATCTCCTCAGTTGCAGACTTAGCTGGAATACCAATAAACACCTTAGGAAGTGATGCGAGCTCACAAAGACGTTTGACCTCCAAAGCAGCATCTTTCCAAGGGGAACCAATTTTAGAGATCACCTCCTTCAAAAACTCAAGAGCCCGTGGAGTATTGCATTGGATAACTCTGAAACCATGGTACCGTTCCTTCATCTTGTACTTGGGCATAGGCGAGAGCTTTTTTTCCATGAGGCACCTATATGTTTCTTTTATAAAGAAATCATCGACTTCCTTGAAATTCTCCGCGCTATTCTTCCAGACTAGAGAGCCCGTATCATCGATACAGACTTTAAGCTCTTCTTTCAGAATCTCGTTTAAGGGAGTTTTGACGATGTCAGTAATCGATGACTTCAGCTGAACCGTCTTTGACTTAGAGGAAGCCTGCTCTACAGATTTCGGCTTCTGTAGAATTTCGTTGATTACCTTGAAGTCAATATTTTGACAGGATTGGAAGACATTTTCACCATGTTCTGTTGCCGTATTCACCCAAGGCAAGTAGTTTCTTTTCAAGCTGTTTAACTTTCCTGATTATAAAATTGGCGACATACGCTTTGCAACCTTTTGAATTGTCGAAACAGATGGTTGATTAGATACTTTAATTGGGGGAGACCAATCTAATAAGAACCAGATTTTGCTTCTTNGATTGGGGGAGACCAATCTAATACCAATCTAATAAGAACCAGATTTTGCTTCTTGGGTTTATTTGCTTCAAGGAATTTTTAGTTGAGGACTGTAAAAAATATACCGGTCAGCCGACCTTCCAAATTTCAAGCCGCCGAGATTGTCACGGCTGAACACACTTGTATGATAAAAATACTCTTCTTCTCGATTCTCTTAAACGAAAAACCACACGCAACACTAAAATACTAAGCCATATTAAATTTAAGAGTCGCACTCACACATGTTAAAAGTTTTCGTCGTGTCTCACTCGGGTGTATATTCTGATTTTAAACAACATTTCATTCACATGGAAAAAGTCACACACACTTCATAGAACGGTTATTCCCCAAGTGCAAAATTGGAATTCTACAGAAAAATATTAATAAACAAAGTCAGAGTCTGACAGTAAAAAAGTAAAATAAAACGTAGAATTATTGCAATTTCGCTTTTGGAGTTAGTCACACGTTCTCGGACAGTTTATAAAAATACTGGAAATTGATAAAAACTTGTGTAAAAAATAAAGTGAAGTGTTGTTTTGTTGTTAAGTAAAAAGTGTAAAAAAAAAGAAATTAAAATGATGCGAGACGACTTTAACACGGGACATTTAATGGATTTGGATAATCCGCAACAACATGCCATTCGGTTGCAGTATTCCAGCGACAATTCATCCTCTTCAAACTCCAATTTCTATTCAAACACCCATTCCCCACAACCTCAATACACTCAGTTGGAGGTGCAACAGATGGGAAATTATCGAATTTCACAACAGGCTCCTCAATTGGGAGCTATGGCTATAGAAGTGAATTCTCATGTTCCGATGGTGCAATTCCCACCTTGTAAACCGAAATTGGTGATTTTGGAGGAACCAGCCGATAAATTCCGGTTCAGATATAGTTCGGAAATGCATGGAACTCACGGTTCATTGATGGGTGAACTTACGCAGAAAAATAAGAAAACGTATCCCCAGGTGAAATTGGAAGGATATCATGGTAAAGCTGTGATCAGAGTCACTTTGTATCAAGAAAAGACCACAGATCCATCGCCTCATTCCCATTCACTTGTGGTTCGCAACAATGAGAGAGACGAGTGCGATCCTCATTACTTTGATGTGGATGGTTCGAAGGATCTGACCACGATTAAATGTCAAGGAATGGGTATTATCCATACAGCTAAAAAGGAAATTAAAGAAACTCTAAGAACAAAACTGGAAGCTTTGTGGCGGAAAGAAAATAACGCTGAAATTGGACATGCACAACGTCAGGAGTTCAAAGAAAAAGCGGATACCGAAGCCAAATCTATGAACTTGAATCAGGTAGGTGTTTCTCAGTATTTCAATTATTACTAACGATTAGTTCAATGATTTACGTTTAAAGTGAAGTAGATCACGTGTATAACAGACATTATTTTTCAAAAGCAATTATCATCTACTATATATCATTTTTAAAGCTTACATCCGTTGTTTGGGTTTATGGGTTACAATATTAATATTCGGATTTATTGCTAATTATTTCACGAAATTTCTTGGTTAAGAGAGGTTAATATTAAATTTTTTTAATATTGTCACGCTTTATCCTATAATCGTTGTAAAATAGTTGAGAAGCTTTGTTAATTTTCCCTAGCGAATTTTATAATTTGAGTAATTCACTTTTCTAATATTTTTAGAAACTTGAGTTTTATATAGGAATTCTTAAATTTTATGAACAATTACAAAATTCAAAGACTAAAAAAATGTTATTAAAAACTTACAAAATCCCTCAAAAATCCTTGGTCTGATTTTATATTCTTATTCTATTGTCTAATTTAAATGTTTTAGATTTTAAATTACAACTTCATTTTGTAAAATTCCCAAACGTAATTAATGACAGAATTTCATCTATAATTTTAATTTTACACTGATATTCCCAAATGGAATAATATGTCACTGGAAAAAACAACCAACGGTCGTGTAGATGGGAATCAAGAAACAATCCTCCTGCTTTTCGCATCTCAATAAATCATAATTGTGAAATGAATATAGTTTACTATCCCAAAGATATTATTTTCAAGCCTAAGAAATTTCGTCGAAAGTTATTCTAAAAAGGCTCTTAAAGTACAGTATGATTTAAAGAAAAACAAATATATTTTACTTTTTTTAATTTGAGTATTTAACTTTTCTAATATTTTTAGAAACTTGTGGTTTATATAGAAATTCTACAATGTCCATGAATAAGTACAACATTGAAGCACTTTAAAAACTTCAAGATTATTTAAAAAATGTTATAAAAACTTATAAAATCCCTCATTTCCTTTATTATTTTCAAGCCTAAGAGATGTTGTGGAAAGTTAATCCAAAAACCCAAGTACTAAAAAGTAGAAAAAAGGAGTATTATTTAAGCAAACAAATTATATTTAAATATGAGTCAAAATAATGGTTCAAAAATATACTTTAAAAGCATAAAATTTGATTAATTCTTCAATGTCCATGGATAATTACAAAATTCAAAGACTGATTATTAAAAACTTAAAAAATCCTTCAATTAATTTATTATTTTCAACCATAAGAAATTCTTTTATTCCAAAAACCCTGGAAATGTTACAAAAAATAGAATTATGATTTAACGAAAAAAATAATATTTAAATATGAGTCAAAGTAATTCTTCAAGAATTACGTTTTAAATATAGTATATAATAAATATGAATCCAAAAACTTATTCATTTTGAAAAAAGCAAAGACAATGTTCTCTACACCCAAGGAAAAGTTTAGNGCAAAAACAATGTTCTCTACACCCAAGGAAAAGTTTAGTGGTCAGCGAATACCATCCGATAGTAAATATTACTATTATTTTACCATCCGAATAGTAAAATGTACCATTCACTTTTACTATTCTGAGTTACCCTCCGAATAATAATTTGCTAATATTCTATAAAACTATTAAGGTTAATGACCATCTTAAAAAAAAAAAAAAAGCTTTTTTTACACCCAGGAAAAAGAATAGTAAATATTCTTATCTTCGTAGTAATATTTACTATTCCGATAGTAGAACACCATAGCATCTGGTCTATCGACAACTTCCATATACTCTCGAAAATAAGTAATAAAAACAAAAAGCTCACGTGAAATTTACTATTCGAGTAGTAAAATTATAAGTTTACTATTCTTATAGTAAGTTCTTATGATTGCTATTAGCATAGTAAGTATTACTATTCTCGAAAATATTTACTACGCGAATAGTAAATCTAAAAAAAATACTGTGTAGAATGGTAAATTTCAAAATTTACTACTCGCATAGTATCAATGTTACTATTCTTTTTTCTGGGTGTAGATTTAAATATTTTTTGATATTATAAATAAATAGTTTGTTAAAAATTTGATAAAATATACTTTAGTTTAAAAATAATTTCAAAGTGTTGTTATAATTAACACAACTCAAACAAAACAAAATTTGAGATTTTGTTTGTAGTTTTTAATGGAAATCAGTTTTTAAGATACTCAATATATCGCGGCTTCCTCAATTTAATTAATAATAGTTTTGTACAATATTTTGTATAGAAACTTCAAAATACGTATAACACAATTTAATTAAAACCAATTGAAAGGAAATTTCGTTTTTGATATTATATAAGTCGCCACGGTTTTCGAAAAACCATAGTTTTACTTGAGCTAAGTCCAAAATTACTTTACTATTCTTTTCCTTGGGTGTAACGATTTATTTGAAATTTAAATATAGNTTTGTATAGAAATTCAAAATACGTATAACACAATTTAATTAAAACCAATTGAAAGGAAATTTCGTTTTTGATATTATATAAGTCGCCACGGTTTTCGAAAAACCATAGTTTTACTTGAGCTAAGTCCAAAATTACTTTACTATTCTTTTCCTTGGGTGTAACGATTTATTTGAAATTTAAATATAGTTTAATGGTATTTTGAAGTTTAATTTGATTTAATATTTTTACAAATTTAAGTTTTATATAGGAATTTTAGAATGTCCATGAGTAATTACAAAACAATTTAAAAGTAGCAAAAAAGTATAATTTGACGAAACAAATATTTTCTTTTTCTTTTCTAATATTTTTAGAAATTTAAGTTTTGTAGGAATTCTTCAATGTCCATGAATAATTACAAAATCCAAAGACTTATTATTAAACACTTATAAAATCCTTCAATTCCTTTATTATTGTCAACCATAACAAATTTTGTAGAAAGTTATTTTAAAAACCCTAGAAAAAAATAGTATGATTCAACTAAACAAAATATATTTAAATATGAGTCAAAATAAAGGAATTACACTTTAAATATTGTCAATAAAAAATTACTAAAATATGAATCCAAAAACTTCTTCTTATTGAAAAGCTAAGACAATTTTCCCCAACAATTTAAATAATTAATGTTATTTTGAACTTTTTTTTAATTTGAGTAATCCACTTTTCTAATAATTTTTATAAATTTGATAAGAATTTTTCAATGACCATAGACTGATTTAAAAATGAAAAGCCTATTTGAAAAAATCTTTATGAAAAACTTACAAAATCCCACAATTTCTTATAAAATCATTGGTTTGATTTGATTTCTTCTTAGATTTTAAATAAGACCAAATAATGTTTGCTTCTAAAATCCATAACGTAAATAATTAGTCCAAAACCATTTATTATTAGTTTTTTTTTTCTTGTGATTTCTAATAAAATAAAATAAACTTGTAATCTATCACACCCAAAAAACTAAATGTGTACCCTACATATTTTAATGTACTGTAGTAAGAGATATTTAAAATGTAATATTTGTTTACATATTTCATTTGATGAATATTCTGCACACGAATTGTGCTACATGTTTTAATGATCAAGAAAATGAATAATTAGTACATATTCTGCTCATGCTGCACACATTTTATTAATAAAAAATTACATATTTCAATGTTTCCAACATTCTACATATTTCAATGAATAACTTACACACTCAAATATGTATCCTACACAATTAATGTGTGTTGAGAACTGATCAAAATAATGTGTATGGTACATATTTGAATGAATGCCGTACTACTAAATACGTGTTTTACATATTTATAATGTATTTTATTTCTACTTATTTTTGAATGTGTATAGCTCATATTCCTTGTGTAAGTTACATATTAAGTGTGCAACACACACATTAAGAATTTTATTTTCTCAGTGCACCTACTACTACTATAATTTCGTTTAAATATGAATTCATATTTTTGTTTATTTAAAATAATATTTGCAAAATTATTAAAATCATCTTATTTTTCAAAATGTAGCAAATATCTTTCTCAAAACGTATTTTTTATCATACCACTAATGATATCTTCTACTTATCTTTTAGAACTATAAATCCTTCAAAATAATCAAAATTAAAAAAAAAAAAACCCATTTTTCAAAAACCACATCTTAAAACGATTTATATTTTTAAATTAGACTTAATTGCTTTAATAATTTTATCTAAAGAATGAAAAAACAAAGATTTAAATTTTTGTAACGAAATATTTAGTAAGAAATTGAGGTTTTTTGTAAGTTTATGATAGGATTGAGATTTTTACGTAGTCTTTGAATGTTAGAGGATTTCTTGAAATGATTTGCCAGATTGAATCCTTAAAAAGCCCAGTGGTCAATCTCGCTTAAAGACGGTTTCAAAGTCCAAGACCACATAATATTCTTTTTTGTGATTTTTTTGGACTATTTACATGTCTACTCACTACTACTTTAACTTTGTTTAAATATGAATTTAAGAAAAAATAATTTTTATGTTATTATTTCTGAAAGCTCCTTAAAAATGTTACCATATCTTTGTCAAACCATTTTATTTTCAATAATTTTTTAAGCGTCGTTTTTAGAACAATAATCCTTTCAAATAATAAACAAAATAAAGACCCACATCTCTAAGTCGGTTTCAAAATTTGTAATAAATTAATTATTTACCTTTCTAATATTATAATTATGTCCTCTTATCAAATTTTTACATGTCCTCAAATAAATGAAATGACCCCTTAACAAAATATTGAATTCCAGCTAGATAATTTGAACTGTAACACCTCTAATATAGACTTAACACTGCTATCTTTGGGAGCTGACAAAGCTTATAACGTAAAATATAAATATTATTGAATAATAAAAACTCCCTTATTTTTTGGTATTCCCCATGTCGTGGTCTGCTGAGATCTGAGATAAGACCTGTTGATTCTTCTTAATACTTGTTGTTTGCTTAATCAAGAATGCATATTATTCTGCGGAATCGAGTAATCATTTCTTAGAACTTGATAAGGATGTGTCTGCTTGGTCTATTCCATTTAAATATTTTTCTCTTCTCTTTTTGTTTTGTTACTAAAATATAATTTTATATATTTCCAGGTTCGTTTATGTTTCGAAGCGTTTCAAAAAAATCCTAATGGGACCCTTTCACCCATTGACTGCATGCCCGTCTTATCAAAGCCGATCAACAATATGAAAAGTGCATTGACAGGGGAAGTTAAAATATGTAAACTTAGTGCGGCTGTAAGCTCAGCTGAAGGTGGAGACGATTTATTTTTATTGGTTGAAAAAGTCAATAAGAAAAATATCAAAGTACGTTTCTTCCAAGAAGGGGAGAAGGGGGAAACTCTTTGGGAAGATTGGGGTAAATTCTCGGAATCTGATGTTCATCATCAATACGCCATAGCTTTGAGAACTCCACCTTATATAAATAAAGACATTGCACACGTTGTGGACGTTAAGATCCAATTGGTCCGTGAATCGGACAAAGACGCCAGTGAACCAATGCCATTCAAATACAAGCCACGTCATGCTGTCAGTTCCCGCAAAAGAAGGCGCCTTTCGAATTCAACTTTAAGTAGCGGTGATCTTCCAACAACTTTCAATTATAACATTCAATCAGTCAGTTCATCCGAAGGAAGTGACGGTATGAGTATTAGCACGGAATATGGAAAAGAAGCTATACTTAGTGAATTCAATTCACCTCAATTGACATCAGATGAATTCAGTTTATGTCAAAAAGATTTGCACGGCAATTCAGTAGAGTTGTCCGCATTTATAAATGTGCTTAATAGAAATTCGGACGAGCTCAGAAAGCTTATGGATCCAAGTATTTTGAGTAACTTTGAACAATGTGATGGTGAAGAAGTTTGTACAGACGGAACATCTGCATCCGGTAGGACTCGAAATGCTGTCGTTAATGAGGAACTAATTATTAAGAAAGCTAGAAGTTTCGTGAATAAAGTGAGCAATAATGAGTCAACTGTTGAAGATGCTAAATCCAATGTGGAGCAAATTTTTAATTTTTATGAAAGTGTAAAAAAGGAAACTTTAATCAATCATTTAATCGCTACAGAAAATACAAAACTTACACAAGTCTTATTCCAAATACTGGAAAAAATTGACTTTTACGAACCCTTAAATCGTTTAGAAGGCTCAGATAACCCTCTATATGTGTCTTGTGTAGAGAACCAAAGCATATTCGTTCGGTCGCTGTTGAGCTACGGCTGCAATCCAAACACTTGTGACGAGAAAACTGGAGACACACCGCTTCATATCGCTGCCAATGAAAATTATTTGGAATGCGCTGAAGCTATTATAAGAACATGTAAGAGCAAGAAAATCAATCTAGACATTAACACGGCCAACTTTGATGGAATGTCTTGCCTCCACAAAGCTATTAGGCAAGGACATCTCGAAATGGTAAAATTACTAATAAACGAGGGTGAAGCATCGGCAAAACTAGCAATTTCAAAAACTGGAAACAACTCTTTGATGTTGGCTGTAGAAGCCAAGCAACCATATATTGTTGAGTTTCTTCTAAAGTCTACAAAAGTGAAACCTACAGCGAAGAATTCTAGTGGGCTCACAGCTCTTGAAATGGCGAAAACTAGCAATGAAAATGGTATTGCTAGAATGCTTATGGAAAACATGAGAATATCGGATGCGGATGATGTCGTTATAAAAGAAGAATCCGAAGGAGAGAGTGACAGTCAAAGTACAGACACAGTGGATTATCTTCAATGGGATGATGATCTAATTGAAAGATTATCAAATGAACTCGGAGATCGTTGGCCTCAATTGGCGGACGCCGCTGAGGTGCCTTACGCAAAAAAGCTGATGAACACATCTTTAGAATTTATAAAATTCCTTTCCAAAAACATTTATGAGAACATCAGTAAGCTCAAGTTCTCCGAATATGTGTCGAAAATGCAAGATTCCACTGCGGAGGAAAGAGCCGCTATTGACCAAATCATTGGATTATTATGAATTTTTTATTTTAGTTTTAATTTTATATTGCATTTTTATTATATAATATAAAATCAGTTATTTTATACTTTCACTTGTTTTATGAGCTTTTAATAGAATGGCAAGCACGATTCTTCGTTTAATGCGGTGTCGACATAGCTTTCAAGATTCTTTAAAAGCTCGAAACCGACGGTTCTAATTCTGAGGTTGTTGAATTGCTTACTGTTCCATTTCGTTTAATTGATTTTATCAACGTTTACAATGAATCCCTTCTATGTTCTTAAATGTTGGTTGGTTGGAGAATAGTATGGGTATGTCCTCCAATTTTAAATTAGCCACCTTAGTGGCCGTTTTTAGTCCATTCAAGTGAGTTCGATGTTCAACCGAGATGTTAAAAATTGAGCATGTATGGTATTAAGTAAATGCCGAACTATATGGTTGCACCCAAACAACCTATTCTTTTCAAGTAAGAAATCTTCCTACTAAAAGGGATTGGTTCCAGCGATTTCAAACCGTTAAAAGATTTTAATCTGTACAAAGCCGGACAAAGGCATCAGAGGAGATGAGTATCGGTCTCTTGTGCAGCTTGTCCACACCCTTGACACTTAAATGTATTATTTCATGGGAACATTTATTTCAAACAACATCTATATAAATTAAATCAGAACATTACGCTTTTTCATATTGAACTTAGAATAAACCCAAAATTAATAAAACACGAATTGAACGCACAAAGAGAAGAGCAGACAAAAAGCGAGAGAGAGTCCTTTTAGATTTCCTCTTTAT
This sequence comes from Megaselia abdita, assembly GCA_001015175.1. Lineage (NCBI taxonomy): Eukaryota > Metazoa > Arthropoda > Insecta > Diptera > Phoridae > Megaselia > Megaselia abdita. The sequence goes on from JXPG01014538.1 coordinate 10,769, forward strand.
GCGAGAGCAGCAATCAGCTGTTCCTCCTGGTTTTTCGTAATTTTGGAAAAAGAAAAGTGACGAATCAACTTATTCTAAGTTGCAGATCTATTTATCTATGATAAAATGTTATTCACAATTATATCTCAGTTCTTTAATCAGTAATTACACAATTTCTCTGANGCGAGAGCAGCAATCAGCTGTTCCTCCTGGTTTTTCGTAATTTTGGAAAAAGAAAAGTGACGAATCAACTTATTCTAAGTTGCAGATCTATTTATCTATGATAAAATGTTATTCACAATTATATCTCAGTTCTTTAATCAGTAATTACACAATTTCTCTGACTTTTGAACTATATTTGTTTTTGATTTGAAATTAAATCTAATGTGTATGTAAACAGAAGAAAGTTTTAGAATAAACACTTCAGAGAACAACAAGAATAATATAAAACCGCAATATAAATAATTCAAGTAAAAATAAACTCTCATTAAAAAAAAC
>JXPG01014544.1:0-25368 GCA_001015175.1 Megaselia abdita
AAACCCACAAAAACAAGAAAAGAATTACAGTGCATCAAGCATGTAGCATGTGCATCAAGAGACGACTTCAAGTGACGATAATTAAAAGTTATGGAAATGGAATTCTTTGAAGCTAATGGAAAAGTATATCTCTAGATATTACAGAAACGAAGTTATTTGCATTAGAATATAATGTATAAACTAATTACTGTGAGTAATCTGAATAAATTAGAAAGACATTTGAGGACAATCGGTTTGAGATTTTATCTTTATCTTTGTTGGTCTAGTATGGGTTGGGCTTGGGAAACAAATGTGGATTCAAGTGGATTGGTTAATGTTCTTTGGCTAGAAGCTCTAATTATGAAATTAATTTCAATTGTATGCTTAGCATGTTCTCATGGGTTCTTGAGCCAGAGAGTTTTTGTCTTCCGATTTATTCGAATTTAATTGAGTCCACTTTAAAATGTCACAATACTATAAAAGCTACCTTCGGTATAAACAGTTCCTCAAGGAAAATAAAGTAGAGTAATCCTTTTAAAATTAACATTCTTTTAGCAAGAAAGAAAGGAAGAACTAAAAACTTGAAATTTCAAAAAGTCGAAAGAGAACCTTTAAGAACAAAAATGAACCCTTTGAACTAACCCAGTGGCAAAATTGTGCATACTTAAAAGCCCCTTCCACAACTATCTCACCATATGTTGTCTAATTCCTACAGCAAAGTAGCAAACAAACTTCTGTAGAAACTTCTCCGAAAGGAAAGAATGAAAAACCCCTTCGACCAACAAGAACAAAAAACTTCTCAGAGCAACAAAATAATTTCAAGATAACAAGTTTTTTATGTGAAATCTTCTAACAGAATGTAATTCACTTGGAAACAAATTTTCTGTTCAAGAGTGAAGAAATCATCCCTTCGATGTGTGTTGTAGAGATCTACATATTGTGAATGCAGATACAACAAGAAAGGAAATGCATCTTCGTTTTCATCCTTGCGCCTCATACACTGAGAGAGAAGATTATGGTGGTGCATCCGTAATAAGTATCTATAGTGACAGTATTAATATGGATGCAAGTACGGTAGAATTATGGAATATTACATATAATATATGTGTGTGATCACTTAAGGACAAGAAACATAAATATAGTCATTAATCCATAATATAGATACTTCTTCTTCCTTTAAATGCTCTAGCTTCTTCTTTTTCTTCTCAGCTTCTTCTTATTCTTTGACATAGCTGAAAGAAAAGAAGTGATGATCATATATATATATATATACCATCACAAATTATGGATATAAAGACAAAAAACATTATTATAGGCATAAATCTATAAAATAGATACTTCTTCTTCCTATAGATACTTCTTCTTCATTTAAATGCTCCTGAGCTTCTTCTTATTCTTTGACATAGCGGAAAGAAAAGAAGTGATGGTCATAAGGATTCCACAACCATAATTACCGATATCATCACATATTATGGAGTTGCATATTGAAATTTCTGAGTGCAGTTTCATCTTTTGTCTTTATCTTGCAAATGACATTTCACTTTAACTGGGTACTCGGGAAAGGAAGGGGAGCACAAGAAAATTTCTAAATGAAAATTTATTCCCTTCTCATTCTTTTTTTTATTTTTTTTTCTAACATCATCACTTTATTTCTTCTTCTCCTCCTTCTTTCAATGCACAAAAAACATTATCCTTTAGGGGCAATAAATACCAAGAAAGTGTAATGGAGAGCACAGTCAACCATTGGAGAAAGTTCAGTGTCCTTTTTTTGTTCGGAAAAGAGTGAAGCTCAAGTAAAAAACATTGTTTTTCAAATNTCTTCTCCTCCTTCTTTCAATGCGCAAAAAACATTATCCTTTAGGGGCAATAAATACCAAGAAAGTGTAATGGAGAGCACAGTCAACCATTGGAGAAAGTTCAGTGTCCTTTTTTTGTTCGGAAAAGAGTGAAGCTCAAGTAAAAAACATTGTTTTTCAAATTCTGATTTCGAGTTCTCCCCACGATTCCTTTTTTTTTCCTGCTGCTGCTTTTTCTAGGAAACATGGTACACATAGACGTTCAACTAAGAACAAAAGCCATTATAATACTCATTTTGATGGAAGGTCTTTGAAAAAGGGTAATTATAAGAATAGGGGATTTTGGTTTTATTATGCAGTTGGGACTCTGACATGGCCAATTTTAAAGTATTTTTTATCATTTTCGTGGTAGGGTGGATTTTTGTGTCCATGGTCATCAAGGATTTTGTGGAAACGATGCACTATTTTAGCTTTAGAAAGTGAAATAAACAGAGATTTTGTCAGGTATTTGTTGATTTCTTTTTTGAAATCTTAAAGGGTTCCAAGGACATCCGTGGATTGATTTTCAGGTGTCTTAACATCAGGTCTTAATTTTGAGCACAAACCTTTAAATGTTCAAAGAATAAGTTAGAACCCTAGCAAGCCAAAATAGAGTGTCCATTGTGATACAATAGTCGGTAGACCTCAACGCTAGCGACATCCTAAGATAGATCCTCATCTAGGGCTCTTAATATCAGTCTCTAGCTAGAGAGCTTCAAGGAATGAGGTGTCTTAACATCAGTCCTTAGTAAGTTAGAACCCCAGCCAGCATCAACATAGAGTATCCACTGCGAGACCTTAAAGGTTTCAACAATAGTCAGTCAAAGAGAGACCTAGCTAGCAACATTCAAGGAAAGATCTTTACCTATGTGTTCTAATTTTGAGCACAAGCCTTTGAATGTCCAAGGGATAAGTCCTCAGAAAGTTAGAATTCTAGCCAGCATCAACATAGAATATCCATTGTGAGACCTTAAAGGTTTCAAGACTTGATCATCCAAAACGTAATAAAAGAGAGCCTATTAATGGCAAAGATCAAAATTAGGTATTTGTCTTAAGCATTGAAGGTCTATATCATGGTTTTATTAATCGCTTAGAATCCTAGTCAACAGAGCATGTCCTTAGCGAGACCTTTACTTAGGCGTACTTTTTATGATAAGCTTACACTTTAGGTCTTAATTTTGAACACGAACCTTTAAAGGTCCAAGAGATAAGCCGATTAGGCTTGACTATTTTCAAATCCTATCAAGGCAGAAAATCCTAAGGTTGATCTTTACTTATATGGACTTTTATGGAAGATATAGGATAAGGCTCAACATTAGGTCTAAATTTTGAGCACAAACTTTTAGAGGTATAAGTAAAGCCCTTAGCAGACTAGGTTTGACCAAGGATTTTGTTCTTTGTCAAAAACAGTAAATTGTATATCTCTTGCAAGAGATTAACTTGGTTATATGTTAACTACGAGGCTCAATATTAGGTTAATATTTTGAGTATAAACCTCGAAGAGTTATGTCCTTGGAAGCTTAGGCCTGACTTCAACGGCAGTGACAACTGAGAGCATCTAGAGCCCGATCTTTACTTAGGTAACCCTGCTTTGGCTGAATATTTGCTTTTTATTTTGGGCACAGACCTTTGAAGGAGTGTAGTATTCAGGCGTGAGGCCTGATTAGAATTTTTAATTTTATAGAATCTTAACTGATAATTTTATGAATCCTTTTTAAGACCTCATAAAATCCTTGATGATCTCTTCTAATAACAACCAGCTTTTAAAAAATTATGATGAATGAAAAAAGTAATATTGCAAGTTCACCCAACATCCCCTATATAAAACATAAGTTTAAAAGAAATACCATCAACCTTTCAATTAACTAAATGTTGTATTCAGCATTCATCTCCCGCATACATAATATCCAAACCAAAAGGGAGAAGATTCCTTACCTGGAAACAGAAAGATAAAAAACATTAATGGATTTTTCAAATTAAAAATACAAAACAGAAATTTTAATGACCCTATCTCTAAAGGAAATATCTGAAAGCAAACTTATTACGCACTCAAAAGACTGAAGTCTTTGATGCGTTTGTCGACGCAAACAATGTAACTGCGTAACATGGGTAGCAATAGCACCATCATCATACACTTCTGTTCTCTCTATATATATATACATAAATTTCACACCTTTTTTACCTCAGACCACGGCGGCGGCTGACTGGCTTCATACTCATTCACTCACTCACTCACTATTCAAAGCATTATGCGTATTCATTCGCCCCTTTTGCTCGCATTAAATGTCTTATGTGTGTATAGAAAGATGAGGGAACTTAATACCAGTAACTGACTGAAGTTGTTAAGATATTTGAAGTGCTCTCCTTAACAGGTCAAGCGCTTTTCAACTGTGAGTAATAATATAAGATTCAGTTCGAATTGAAATGATATGAAATGAACACAATGATTTTGTTTTCTTTCATTTACAATAAAATAGCAAGAACAGAAGAGAACTTTTATTATGAACTTAATCTGGAACGGTTTTACTGCTCCAGAAGACAATGAAATTGACCGCATTCAAAAGGGCGATATACGATGAAATTTCACAGGTGCACTTAAGAAAATTTCTTTGGCGGTCCTGGCTGGAGGTTTGGTTTTGATGGTGATCTTTGGCGGTCCTGCCTGGAAGTTTCTGAAGATGATTAGAAATGACTCTAATCCTTAATCGACAGCATTTAAAAGAGCGATATACGATGATTCAAAAGAAAACTTCAGAAAAATTCTTTGGCGGTCCTGGCTGGAAATAAGAACATTTAGACTTCAGATAACTTCTTTCGGACATTTTTTTGACGGTCCTGCCTGGACTATTTTAAGATATGTCTCTAAATACTTAAGGAAACCACTAGCCTCAGGAATTTGAGTACAAATTTTCAAGATAAAGAGAACTAAGAGAAAGTGCGCTTCAGGAAATGTCTTTCGAAAAAATCTTTGGCGGTCCTGCCTGGAGGTTTCTGAAGATGTTGATTAGTTGGGTCTCTAATCCTTAATTGACCGCATTCAAAACCGCGATATACAATGGTTCAAAAGAAATTTCACTGCTGAACTTAAGAAACAAAATTTGACGGTCTTGCCTGGAGATTTCTGACGATGTTGATTAGAAACGTCTCTAAATCCTTAAGGAATCCACTAGTCTCAGAAATCCGTGGACATATTTTAAACATGAAGGGAACTAAGAACAGATAAAATTTAGAAGATGTCTTTCAGAAAAATCTTTGGCAGTCCTGCCTGGAGGTTTGGTTTGTGATGATGTTGATTGGCTGGGTTGGACACTATAATAATACAAGTAAGATTGTTAAGGAATTTCATAAGAATTAGGAATCTTTGGCGGTCCTTCCTGGGGATTTCTGACTATATTGTTTAGATAAGTCTCTAATTCCTAATTGACCGCATTCAAAAGGGCGATATACGATGATTCAAAAGAAATTTAACAGGTGTACTTCTTAAGGAATTCACTAGTCTCAGGAATCAATATACAAATTTTGAATATGAAGGGAACTAAGAACAAGTGACTTCAGAGAATTAATTTCGAACAATTTTGGCGGTCCTACCTGGATGTTTCTGGCGATGTTGAGTAGAAAGTTCCTTAAGGAATCCAGTAGTCTCAGGAATTTTTAAGATGAAGGTCTTTTTTTAAAGTACACTTCAGAATATCTTTCGGAAAAATCTTTGGCGGTCCTGCCTGGAGCTTAACAAATTTTGAAGATAAAGGGATGTGCGTAAGAACCACTTTGGCGGACTTGTCTGGAGTCTAGAATACAGGGAGACCTTCTACATGTTGAGTAGAAAATTACTTAAGGAATCAAGCAGTCTCAGGAATTTTGAAGATTAAGGTCTTTGTTTAAAGTACACTTCAGAAATATCTTTCGGAAAAATCTTTGGCGGTCCTGCCTGGAGCTTAACAAATTTTGAAGATAAAGGGATGTGCGTAAGAACCACTTTGGCGGACTTGTCTGGAGTCTAGAATACAGGGAGACCTTCTACATGTTGAGTAGAAAATTACTTAAGGAATCAAGCAGTCTCAGGAATTTTGAAGATTAAGGTCTTTGTTTAAAGTACACTTCAGAAATATCTTTCGGAAAAATCTTTGGCGGTCCTGCCTGGAGCTTAACAAATTTTGAAGATAAAGGGATGTGCGTAAGAACCACTTTGGCGGACTTGTCTGGAGTCTAGAATACAGGGAGACCTTCTACATGTTGAGTAGAAAATTACTTAAGGAATCAAGCAGTCTCAGGAATTTTGAAGATTAAGGTCTTTGTTTAAAGTACACTTCAGAAATATCTTTCGGAAAAATCTTTGGCGGTCCTGCCTGGAGCTTAACAAATTTTGAAGATAAAGGGATGTGCGTAAGAACCACTTTGGCGGACTTGTCTGGAGTCTAGAATACAGGGAGACCTTCTACATGTTGAGTAGAAAATTACTTAAGGAATCAAGCAGTCTCAGGAATTTTGAAGATTAAGGTCTTTGTTTAAAGTACACTTCAGAAATATCTTTCGGAAAAATCTTTGGCGGTCCTGCCTGGAGCTTAACAAATTTTGAAGATAAAGGGTTGTGCGTAAGAACCATTTTGGCGGACTTGACTGGAGTCTAGAATACAGGAAGACATTCTACACTCATCACAATACATACACCCCAATAATTTAATCCCAAACCAAAGAAACATAAAACTGATAAGAAATTTCTCCTTGAATTACTTCCAATTCACTTAATTTCTAACAGTGTAGAGAGGACAGCTGTGAAGAAGAGCCAGGAGAATAAGAACAATGCAGAAGAATTTTATATCTCGAAAGCAAGGGGTGTTAAAGACTTGCTTTTATTTAAAATACCAAGTCAATGACATCTCACAAAATACACTCTCTGTTGTTGAGTTGACTGTTTTTCATGTTTTTTGCTCCCTGTCTTATATGACGACGTAGTTGGTTGCGAAAGTGAGACAGAGAATCATGACGACAACAGAACAGTATAGTAGTTTTTTGACACTTATAGTGCTATACGTGAGGGTTAGTTTCTATTCACTGTGCTCATCATAGATGAAGCCATCCATCAATCATCTATAGCAAAAGGGGATAATCTATTGCGATGGAAAACATTGACTTGATGTGTATTTTTTCGTTATTATTATTTTCAAGGTTTTTTCTTATCATTTTCAGGGCAGTTTTTCATTCAGTGATAGTAGTTTTTTTAGTATTGTTTTTTTGTGAAAATTTAGCTGGCTATATTATTAGGAGGAGGTTCGAGTTAGGTATTTGAATTGACAAACAATAATTTTAATAAGGATTCTATTAACCAATAGAAGTAAAGCTGGCTATATCAATTAAGTGGCCAAATTTACTACTTTTAAAGCTGGCCATATTTTTTTACAGCGCCAAGAGAGCAATGTCAGAAATACTACACCTAAATGTAATATTTCAGTGAACAGAATTAGGTTGGCTTTTGAATTTGAGAAACAATAATTTTAGGAAGGATTCTATTGGTTAATATTAATAAAGCTGGCTATATCAATTAAGTGGGCTGTTAAAGCTTTGAATCCAGCGCCAAGAGAGTATTGTCAGAATTACTATATGAAATTTTAATGTTTCAGAATGAATTGAATACAAATTGACAGAATCTCGATATATTTTTTGCGGAGGTCAATTATTATAATGTTCCAGAATTGCATTTGCATACAAATTTTACCAGAGTACACAAAGTAATTGAACCGCAATCACTGAAAACAAAACAAAATATACAATAAAAGATAAAAATCACATGTTTGTCACATTTACATCCCACAGTAAACAATTTGTCTTTGCGTTGTTCCAATTACCCGACCCAATTAACAAGTATTGTAATGAAAATGGAGTAAATACACACCGTCTCACTATATCTACTTGATATTTTCACATTCTGATGATGTTGTTGTTGTCTACTGATTCCATTTCACAACAGTAAGCGGTCAGAACTACCGAGCAAGCGACCAACTATACAAACACATTGAACTAAACCAAGATAAGATTAAAAGTATTTGCTGTCGCTGTTGTGATATTTTTCAATGTTCGCTCTAAATAGTCATCGGCGTCGAAGCATGTGATGATTATCGCAAAAATAGACAAAGTTCATCAAGTTTATGATATTATTTTCATTTTTTTTATTAGATCCCTTGTTATCTATCTTTTATATGGCCAACCTCACCGCTATAATTAAACCGCCACCACGGTGACCACAACGGTAGAGGTGTGACATATCTCGATTAGACTGATTGTTTTATTATAGTTCTTTTCAGAAGAAATAATATTTTTGAAGGTTCAAAGTTTGCTTTGGATATATTGGTATTTTATCAATAGTTGGACTGTGAACTTGATTTTTATCATGAGATTATGAAATTTTCGGGAAGGTTTAATATGGTCTTTGTGACTTGTTGTCTATGTTTTGTTTTTAGGGTTTTTTTTTCTGCATTGGAAAGTTTAAACAATAAGCAAATGTTCACATTAAGAATTATCTAACTGGCTAAGGAAACATTTTACTAAAATAATTCTCAAGAAAAGTAAAATTCTCACAAGACTTAAAAAATCTCACTGAGAATAATCTACAATCTCACTCATACTTAAAACCGTTATTATTTTCAAGTTAAGAATATTTCCAGACAAAACGATTGCGTGATTTTTAGTTCTTCTGAGAATCTTTTTAGAGTTCTCATTCTCACTGAGAATATTCTCACTCTAGACAAAACTGAAAATCATTCTCACGTCTCCATAGAAAAATCCTGCCAATAAGCAAATGTTCGCACTAAGAATTCTAACTACCAAGGACAAATTGGAATAAAATAATTCTGAAGAAATGTAGAATTCTCACAAGACTTAAAGAATCTCACTGAGAATAATCTATAATATCACTCACATAAAACAATTTTATAATGAAAATTGTCATTTTTTTATCATTTTGACGTGATAAGGTTTTCAGACAAAACAAGATACAAGAAACAAATGTTCTTACTGGCAAGTCTCAACATTTATTCTCAGTCTGAGTCTCACTGAGCATTTCATAATTTCACCTACGAACAACCGTTTTAACATAGATAAACCATAGATATTCAAACTTTCGGAATCTGATGTTTTTTACTTCCGCCGAAGCACCCTGTTAGTAATATTTCCATTAAAAAAGCTCTTTAAAGATTATTCTTTCTCTGGTAAGGTGTTTCGTTTCAGTGAAAAATATCAGACTCCAAAAGTTTCATTATCTATTATTTGTCTATAATTTTAATTAAAAATTCTCATCACTATCTTTAGAAAACAAAAACTTATTGTAGAAACAATCCTTACAAAAAACCAAGGACTTTTCTCACAATTTATTCTCAGTCTTAGTCTCACACTGAGAACATACTCACAATTACACCTACTAAAAGCATTCTTAATTAAAAATTGTAGTCACAAGAGATTATCTTTTAAACAAACCACATCGTAGAAATAATTTTTAGAATCCTCACAAGAACGAAAGGTCTATTCTCACTATTTATTCTCAGTCTGAGTCTCACATCTGAGAAGTTTTCACAGTTTTACCTACCAAAATCATATTTAATTGAAAATTGTCGTCACTTGAGATTATTTTTTATAGAGCATATCTTAGAAACAATTTGTAGAATCCTCGCAAGAACCAAAGGACTATTCTCACCATATATTCTCAGTCTCACAAAGAGAACATTCTCAAAATGCCGCCTACCAAAAACATTTGTAATTCAAAATTGTCACATCATATAAGATTTTGTAAAACAAAACCATTCATAAAATCCTCACAAGTTCCCAAGGACTATCCACACAAACCAATATTTTCAGTCTCACATGCGTAATTTCGCAACGAAAACAAAACAACCCCTTCAAGTGAAGTGTATTCAATCAATGTTATCTAGAAAATAGAAAAAAACAATTGAAAACTAATAACAACGATCCATCCTGTCCTGACATCCTCTTCATTTCGGGTAAAAAAGTGAAAGGAATTTTTAATAATAAGCAAATATTATGTATATAATAAATTCAACTGATAATAGACAAAAATAAACTTGCATGGGTGTAAACAAAGCAATAAAAAAATAACAACCACCACTCAAGTGATGGCTCGTTGGCTCACTCATTCGCTTGCTAGCTCTAGCTAGCTCGCTCAGACCCACATGACTTGTTTATTTGCTTTGTGTACACTTTGTGTATTCGCTTACTGAATATCTCGCATCGCATCGCTTCGCTCGTTTTTATTTTCTATATAATATCTTCTCTTGTTCTTCTTCAAGTGGATGCTCCAGGCTTCTTTTTTTCATATTCCCCATCGTCTATTTCGAGGGTCTCTTTCTTCATTTCCCTAATTAGCCAGCATCCATTTTGATGAATCTTATATAGAGTTCTTCATTCAAACGATGAGCCTAACAAATATACGCTTCTTCCTTATTGCCTTGGTGATTTGTCATATGGTTTCAGATATTTATAAGTTTTGTTTGTTTTTTTTTTTTCTTCATTTCTTATTTGTGAGGAATTTGAATTGTCCTTGACCAGCATTATTTTTGTTGGGATTTCTGGTATTTAAGGATATGATTAATCTCTTTATTCGGGTAAATTTTCATTCGTATAATTCGCAATTGATTGAAGTTTGTCTGGTTTAGTATACAATTATTTATCCTTATTATCTTGGCCCTTTGGGAAACTTCATTCATCTATGGAGAGACCTTGAATCATCTTGAGGAATATTTACTCTTTATTTAAATTGGGTAAATGTTCATTCGTATAATTCGCAATTGACTGAATATTGTCTGGTTTAGTACAATTATTTATCCTTATTATTTTAGCACTTCTGAAAACTTCATTCATCTATGGAGAGACCTTGAATCATGTCGAGGAATATTTACTCTTTATTTAAATAGGGTTAATTTTAATTCGTATAATTCGCAATTGACTGAATTTTATCTGGTTTAGTATACAATTATTTATCCTTATTGCAAAAACTGCATTCATCTATGGAGAGAGCTTGAATTATCTTAATGAATAGTGTTGACTATCTTGAAGTATAGTCGAAGCAAGCTCTTATAGTAAAGTAAATTTGATTTCGTATAATTCGCAACTTATTTCATTTGTTGTTTTTTACGAACATTATTTTTGTTGGGATTCCTTGTATTAAATCATATGATAAATAGCCATAATATCTGAATATTCTATTGGAATTTCTCTCTTTTTTTGAATATCATTTTAGTATAATTACTTTTATTTGAAAGGAATAGGAGCACAGTCGCACAATCTTCCTTAATATACTTTAGCAATTGCTTTTATTTGAAAGGAATATGAGCACTCTTATAGTAGAGTAAGTTTTACTTCGTATAATTCGCAACTTTTTTGATATAATCATGTTTAATATAATTTAGTATTTCTCGTTTTTAAACATATATTATGTTCATAAAATAAGTGTAATATAGGAAACTTCACTTTGTTTAATTCCCAACTTATTAAATTTGATCTTTTTAACGTTATTTATTTCTTATTAACAAAAATTTATTTTTTTTTAATTTCAAATATGTTTTATATTTATTGCTGAGGTAACAAAAGCATTTTTCCATAGATCACTACTTTCATTCACTTCTTAAGAAAGAAATGGCACTTCGTATGATTCGCAATTGAAATACGAACACAATCGAACTCCATACTTTCATTCAATTCTAAAGATAAATTTCACTTCGTATAATTCGCAATTGGAATTCAAACACATTCGAAGTCCATAGATCACTACTTTCGTTCACTTCTTAAGAAAGAAATTTCACTCGTATAATTTTTCACTAATAATATTTAATTTTACTCCTTTTCCATTTTTATTAATAGTACATTTTTTAAAACTTCCACATTTCTTGCTGACAAAAAATTCAAAAACCTTACAAGATTTTTATATATCCTTAAGAAAAAAAAGCCTTCCATCTGATTCATCAATTTCCTAGAAAGCAAATGACTACGTGGCGCCTTGACAATCACTCTAAAGCAATTTAAAAACCTATAAAATTTTCGAATAATCATAATTTTTCTTAGGAATTCCACTGAATCATATGTGAAAAACGTAGAAAAATCAGCTGAAGAAGAAAGTTGAGTGCGATGCCAAGTTGGCCACTAGTATTTTTGGATAATTATGATATATTGAGAACGAATGCCAAAATACAAATAAACTTTTCTTCATTCAAATAGTCAACGAATAGAGTCATCGGAAAAAAAACAACATGTTAATTAATTAGAATTTTCCTCGTATGTTTCAATTTTTTCTCTCACCATTGACAGTTCACATTCTTGTGGGATGTCAAATTCTACAACCTTGGAGAATCTCATCGCTCTTTATTTCTGTCATCCTCTTTGCCTACTGCATTATACCTTTAATCAGCAAACAGCAGCAGGAGCAGATTTCAAAATAATAATCGTCATGCAGATGCTTTCATTATAATTTAGAGAAGGAAAGACTCTTTCTTTATGCAGATACTTTCCGAGTACAGAGAAGAAAAAGTATAAATATTCAAACAACAAAAAAACATCATCTATTCTACCTTTTACCATTAACAAAATCCTTTCACATGGAACTCAACCACCACAGCGCACCACAGCAAAGAAATGAAGTTTTGTTAGCACATTCAACCTGTCCTCAATTCTTGAAAAAAAAAATAAACCAACGAAACACTTACTTTGGCATTTTTGTTTTATATTTTTATGATTTTAGAGATGGTAAGGATTGTGTAAAATGAGGGATGCAATTTTTCTTAGTCGGCAATGTTGTTTGGTTTTTTTTTTGATAGCCGGCAGCATCTTTGGATGTCTTTGGGTTTTCAGATCATTCATGTTTTCCGAACTGCAATATTGTTGAGTATTGAAGATTTCAGAGATAGCGCAAGAATTGTGTAAAATGAAGGATTTTTTCTTGCTTTTTTTTAATATCCGGCAGCATTGCAGAGAAATTTCTTGGTGTCTTTGCTTTTCTGAACTGCAATATTGTTCAGTTCAGTAGATTTCAAAGATAGCGCAAGAATTCTGATTTGCTTACTAGCCGGCAGCATTGCTAGGAAATTTTGTATATTTCTCAATTAATATTCAAATTGTAATCTCTGATTCAAATCTCAACCTCTCCTGTCTGATAAATCAAAGATTTATCCATTAGTATTCAATCATATTTCAAAGAAATATAAGCGGGAAGGTGGATATTATTTAAATACCTATATTGAACCTTCCAAACTAAATTTAGAGACATGGACAATGCCAAAAACAGAAAAATGCCTTGTCAAAGGTTTGAGATAATATATTTGAATTTCACTAGTACTTTGGATCGAATTGAGACTAATCACTAATAGANAACTATAGAAGAAACTAAAGAGTTACAGTAACATCAAGTTACTTTGGATCGAATTGAGACTAATCACTAATAGAACGTATCTTTCGAGAGCATTCTATGCATTAAAATACTATTTCAAGACTTTCTCATCAATAATTAAATTAAGCAAATCAAAAGATACCACAAACTAAATATAATCCACAAATAATCATGTGGATCCTATGTTCTGGAATGGTAAACAATTATATATAAATGAACGAGCAGATAAAAATAATCTCACTTCTATTCTGTGTACAGATACGTTTGGTATTGAGGGAGAAAGAAAACTATAAATTTACCATTAGAAAAAAACAAAATTGAAGTAGTCAGAATATACTTGGAAAGTCCTATAGCAAAAATAAGAAGATCCACAAAAATATATGTGGAACTTGACAATAATTTGAATGGAATCCAAGATATTATGTGTTGTGTGGAGTTTTTATTGCAGAATTTAAATCACCTCACATTCTGTATATCACTTGATATTTTATCTAATTACTTTTGTTAGAATTGAGACTAATCACAAATAGAATCCAAAAATGTTATGAGTGGAAAGTTTCTTCATCCCTATGAAGCTCAAGGAAGCTTCTATTTCCCATTGACACTTGAAGATTTTGGGAATTTCTATGGCAAAAAATAAGAAGATCCACAAAAATATATGTGGAACTTGACAACAATTTATAATAATTTGGGATCCAAAAATATTTAGTGATATGAAACCACCTGATATATATAAATAGTATACTCCGAATATAATATCAAGTTATTCTGAATCAAATAACTACTAATTACAAATGGAATCCAAACATTTATGAGTGGAGCGTATCATTAAAACGCACCTCTATGTATTAAGATATAATTTTAAAGCGTTACCATCAACTAGTTGATCAAGCTAATATATTCATTAATATCATTACTTTGAATCACATTGATATTAATCACAAATATAATCCAAATATTTATGAGTGGAACGCATTTTTAGGACGCATCCCTATGAATTTGAATATTATTTAAAAACCCTCTCATCAACTGTTAATATTATGAGTGTGCAAATCAAAGCAAATAGAATCCACATAAAAAATGTGAACATATGTTGTGGAACTCATTTAACAGTTGTTTTAATTTTTTATATATTTTTACATGAAAAACTCACAAACAAAATATATGAAAAAAGGAGAAACTAGGGAAAAGAGTTGTAGTCATATCAAGTTACTTTAGAGACTAATCACAAATAGAATCCATATTATAATGAGTGTGGAAACTACATTTAGACTGCATCCCTGTCAATTAAAATATTTAAAGACTTTCTCATTAATTAGTAAATTAAGGAAGTCAAGAGACTACAAAACCAAATGGAATCCACAAATAATAACGTGGATCCTATGGTCTAGAACTTAAGTAAACTTAACTCTCGAATTTGCAACATCGTGAGAAGACTCATTTAACTTCAAGAATAAATAAGATGACATCGGTTAATAAAAATAAATTAAACACGACAATACCAATCAATGATTTCATCCGGCAACATTGTAAAATACTCAAAGACCGTCTAAGTTATGTAAAAACACGTCAGCTTCGTCTTCTCTTCCATTATTAAATATTCAAAACTAACAACAACCGAAAAGAAAAAACAAATACCAAAGTGTTGGAATTAATTAAAAAAGATCTGGAAAACCTCCATGTCTAGAACGGATGGTCGGCCTACTTCCTTCCTTCCAACCAAAGCCAACAACGACGACGAAATTTACATATTCTAACGAACTACCCGATGTAAGGATATCTGCACTTCACAGTGCAACATAATGTGGGTGGTGTATGTTATGGTGGTGGAAATGGTGTCCTCTTTTTTCAGACTTAAATAAAAGAAGGAAAACTAGAACATGCTTGGTACAAGAAATCTACGAGGATTTGTTGTTTCTGCTTTTCCCTTCGACTCTTCAACCTCCTCCTTATATATGCAAATATTTTCTTTTTGATCATCTTTGAAGACCTTCAGTTGGAGCATTTACACAAAAATTATACAACACCTAAAGCAAAGGAGCTGCTATGGTTCTGCAGCAGAAAAAATAATAAATAAAATAAAACAGAGTGACTAGAAACTGACTGAATGCTTTACGTGAATTCATGCAATTTTTAATTTGTAAATAACTCCTTCAAGGGTAGTTACGAGCGGCTGGGATGAGAGTTCCTTTCAGTTTTTGACGTCTTTCAACTCATTTTTTCAAAATTAAAATTTTAATTAAATGCAACAACGACGACGACTACGACTACGGTGGATTTATAAACATGGAAAAGTTGTGCTTGTTTGTGCCCACTATGCTTCCAGGTTTGAATGCCCGAGGCGTCCATATGATAATGACTTTTTCGCTAATTACCGTTCGGTTTTGTTGCCAAAAGGATGGTCGTGGTGAATTTTCATTTTTAGGAAATGGAATGAATACTCGGTTCTAACAATGAGCTTTGCAAAACGGCGAAGGTCGTTGAGAGTATCGGTTGTAATTATGAGATTTATGTTGTTTTTACATTGTTGGTTTAAGCAATGGCCTTCTGCAATTGTGAGCATTCTATGGTGGTTCTCTTTTTTTGTAAAAGGTTGAATGGTGCAATATTGTCTTTTGTTTAATGGTTTTTTTGTTTTATTTTGTTGATTGAGATTAATTTAGGTGATGGTAATTCTTTTGTTACTTGGAAATTTGTGTTTTTTTAATAAAACCAATGATGAATGTCTAGGTTCGATTGCCAGCAAGAGCGATTTTTTTCTGGTTTTATGGCGTTCCATAGCTCAAAATATTCGATGTTTCATATTTCTTAATACTAAATACTCTTTATAATTTGTCTGGTAGTTGGTCTGTGTATCTCCTTCAATTCTGACGATTCTGAGTTCCATCCTCAGTGCACATGTCAGAAGAAAGAAAATGTCTTTCGTGTGAGTCGAAGATACTACATAACGCCACCTTCGTCATTTCGTTGTTGATGAAATAAAAGAGCTTTTCTGACAGACAGCTCATCACTGACTCTGTTTAGAGGAATAGGGAAAACTAAAAGCACTGATGTAGAAAGCATTGTGTAGACTACATATTTGAGTATGTAAGTTACTCCATTCAAATATGAAAATTTTCATCAATAAAATGAGTGCAGCACAAATAAAATATGTGCTGTATATGTTTATTCCTGATCATTAAAATGTGTAGCACACTTATTTCGTGTGTAGAATTTCCATCAAATGAAATATGTAAAAAAATATAACGTTTTAAATATGTGCTACTGCAGAACATATAGGGTACACATTTCATTTTATTTCAATGTACAAATTTAAAAATATGTAGAAATACAACACATTAGAAATATGTTAAGCACATATCAGATATGCACATTATTTTGATCAGTTCTCAACACGCATTTATTGTGAAGAATACATATTTCAGTGTGTTGAAATATGTGGAATACGGACAACAATTAATATGTATCACACACATAAAATATCTGACACACTCTATACAATGTGTATTTTCCTCATCATTCAAACGTGCGGCACAGATATTTCAAGTGTAGAATATTAATTTAACGAAATATCTGAAAAAAACCTTTAAAAGTCATAAAATACTAAATTTCCTTAATGAATTTGTAGTTCAAAAAAGCCCTATAGAGCTCTGCTACAAAACACACTTATTTATTACTAGATACTTGAGAATCACATAGTGATTAAAAACTATCTAGGAAAAGACTTCAATCAAAAATAGCAGAATTCGTAAAAAAATGTTATTTTTATATTATAGTAATAAAGTTCAATGCTAAACTCAGAATAAATTTTAAATATTTCTGTTCCATATTTAAAAGTATAGTAACAAATAAAAAGAGCAAGTGCAACACAAAATGTTAGAAATATTACTTTCATTCGTATAATTCATAACTTATGTCAGTTAATTATAGTAACAAAGCGAGTGATATATTTGCAATGGTAAACTTGGAATAAATTTCAACTAAATTTAATTTCTGTTCCATATTTAAATGGCCATCTATCATTATAAGTAACCAATAAGAAGAAAAAGTATAATGTTAAAATTCTCTCTTTGCTTTCGTATAATTCGCAATTTATGTTAGTTAATTGTAGTAATACAGCGAATGATATATTTTCGATGGTAAACTTGAGGTACATTTCAAGAAAAAAATTCTTATTCTTATAATCCAGGCGGAAAAATAGGTTCTTAGTTTAATTTAGAATACGCTTACTAAATATACATATATTGAGGACCTCGGTCTATAAATCCTCTAAAGAAGCTTTTTTAAACTACCCTCAGCTAAAAAAGAAAATGTTTAGGATGATTATCTTGAAGAGTTTTGTACTTTAGAAGACGTCTTCAAAAATTACAAGATGATTTCTAAACATAACTCTTATTATCGTCTTGCAAGACAAATGCTTAGATTTCCGCATGGGAAGTAACAAGAAGAAATGTTAGTAATATTACTTTTCATTTGTATAATTCGCAAGGAATTATAGTAATCGACGAAAATAATCAGAATTTAATTAAAAACCTTAAAATTTTACTACTCATTCTTATATCATTCTTACTAATTTTAAAGAAATATAGTAAGAAAAGAGAATAAACCTCCCAAAAACCCAAACAACATACAATAAAGTATATCACCAAGTACTTGAACCTTCAAGCCATCCTCAATCACCGGCAAAGTACCTACTAATTACACGCCTAGCTGACTTCTTAATTATTGACAGCCCTTTGTAGAGAAGAACAAGAAACGCATCGTACGGAACACGTACAAATAACAAATAAATATAATCTGAAATTATATTTGTAGCTGTAGTATAGACAAACCCATCACTCAAAGTGCATGTATATTACAGCAGACACTGAATGAATGAATGAATCAAGTGAACTAAGTAGACTAGTAGTCATCATCCTCAGAACATACTGTGTAGTAAAATTGAAAAGCACTGTTTTACTTTACTCTACTCTACTATTTCATGTTCAACTTTGCTTTGCAACAATGTAACAAAATTCATTCATTAGGAAAATAATAAATCCAAATTATATATAAGGGAACTGTGCAGAAGAAACAACTGGAACTAGATAAGAAGAAACTACATACTATCTACAAAGTAGTCATCAGTATAGACGATGCAGTATTCTTCCATCTATTCAATTTAGACGTAGCGTAGTAATGTGAGGAGGAAGAATATATATAAGATAGGTCAACGGTTAATTTTTGCCGTTTAGTTTGTCTAGATCTGGCTTGAGGTTCTTGGTTTCTATGGTTCCTGGTTTTATATGCGGTCGGTTCCATGTTAGTTGGTCATACAGACTGACGAACTGTAATGTGAGATTGTACAATTGAAATGGACTCACGGCAAATGCCATTCGATACACTGGATGGATAACTTGCGGTTGTAAGGTTTTCATTCATTAACGACTCGCGATATCTGAAACTTGTGGGTTTTTAGTTCATTGGCTCATCAACTTTAAGGAGATAGTAGTCAGGATGATATTTCAAGCTCTTGGGAGTATTTTGGAAATTTGTTTTTTGAGTATCAAGTGACTTTCTCATTTGTCTGAATTAGAAGCTTTGGAATTTTTGTCTGATTTAAGGCAATCAATGTGTTTTTGAAATGGAAAAGGTTAGATTTTTCAACTGACGGTTGAATTCAAATACCCGACAATAGAAAATAACACCAGTGCGAATTTCCACCCACTCGACAGACCATAACTACAAGAAACATCATATCATCTATTACAACTCCAACTAAAAGCCCGATTTCCATCCATAAGACTCTTAATTAATGATAATGGAATATACTACGATAAAATTACATTCATAAAATTCGCAACTGATTTTATTGAATTTTACGCCAACATCTTCGAATAAACTTTCAAATCTCAACATTTTGAGTTCTTAAATTTTTCTGGCAAACTACATTGCAGAGCTTTTCAATGCAATTTTCGGACTCAAACAAAACAGATTATGAATAACCCATCCATGAGGCTGCAACTCAAATTTTGGGACCTCGAATCCGAAAGTATTCGAAAAACCGAACTCCTATTGGCTCAAATAATCTAGCTTGTTTCTGATTGGCTGATCAAGTGTGTTCGCTATTTTTTGCTTATGAATAGGGTTCCAATATAGAAATTTTGAATATTTTGTTAAACATAATTATTTATGCTTATCCAAATTTAGAAATATAACAAATAAACATTTTGAAACTTTAAGAAAACTCTTCATTTAATCTGAAAAGTTGAAAATAAATATCACCAAAAATATTAAATCTAGAAAATTTTTATAAATATAATTTCCCAAAAACTTAGAAACATATCTTAAATTAGATTTTTTTTTTCTTAATATTTTTAATAAACTTCTAATATTTAAAAAAATAATGAAATATTAAAAAATATAAAAATATATCATTTTGATAAATTTGAATATATTAAAATGCCATCAAATATATACAAATTTATAAAAAAAAAAATCAATATAAAGTCAAAAAATATTGAAGTACATCAAGAAATATCAAAAAATTATTAAAATATATAAAAAAATCTAAATACATATTAAAATACATCGAAATATAGGAAAATTATAAAATTTACAAAATACATGAAATATATAAACATATCAAAATATATATTAAAATATATAAAATTTTATATGTCTAATATATTGAAATATAAAAATATATACCAAAATATATTAATAAATATGAAAATATATCTAATTATCAAAAATATATCCAAATACCAAAAAGTTAAATAAAAAACATTAAAATATATAGAAATATATATAAAAATATAGCAAAATATATCAAGAAATATAAAAACTATCAAAATATAGAATTCCAAAAATATAAAATTTTTAAAATACAAAAAAGGCTATAAAGCAAAAAAATTAAATAAATAATTCGAATTAAAAACAAGAAACAAACAAGTTAAGATTATTTTTAATATAAAAAAAAATATTTAAGGAAAGTTTTAATAGATTTTCTTTAAAAAATGTATTTCATTAAAAGCAGAATGCTTATATTTTTGTTATAAATAATGTCATTCATTAAATTATTACCTTTAATAATTAAAATTGAAAAGTTTTAAATTTGATGACATTTTGAATGTTTATATCGAAGAAAAGTTATGAATTAAAAAGATATTTAAGATTTAAATTAATGTAGATTTTAAAGCAACATTAAAAAAAAACACTTGCAAATTTTGAATTTGAAAACTAATTAAAATTCAGTAAGATTCCAAATTGTGGGAATTCTGTGGAATCAAAATATTTTATTTTTCAAAAAAACTTGAAAGTAAAATTTAATTTTTTCAAAATAAAATTTCTAAGCTCATTTTAGTTTTTGTAATTTTAATGATAAATTATTTAATTCCAAGAATTGTAAAATTTAAAGAAATTATATTTTAAAAATACTACAAATTGATTAATTAAATTAAAAAAAATTAAAAGTAAAACCAATGGAATTCGAAGATAAATATTCCGTTTTAAAAAATGTTAAACAAGTTTTCTTAATTATTAACACAAACATTCATTTTTAAATTTATTCAAATTGTTGTCTAAGATATAATTTCCAAACTATTGTTTGAATTTCATTCTTGAATTCAAATTCCCTTTTACTTTGTACTTTNAAAAATTAAAAGTAAAACCAATGGAATTCGAAGATAAATATTCCGTTTTAAAAAATGTTAAACAAGTTTTCTTAATTATTAACACAAACATTCATTTTTAAATTTATTCAAATTGTTGTCTAAGATATAATTTCCAAACTATTGTTTGAATTTCATTCTTGAATTCAAATTCCCTTTTACTTTGTACTTTTGAAAGAATTTTACATCCTTTTTTAAATGTTAATATCGTTAGGAATTTGTCATAAAAAAGAGTTGTTATCGAAAAATTATTAGAAACATTTTAAAGATGTGAAATTTTTTTGTTTTTTTGGTAACAATATAAAATTTATGTCAATTTTAGTTTTGACACTTCATTTTTTGTAACTTTGTTTTTTTTTTTAATTTTTTAAATACAATTATAAATAACAATATCTAAAAACAATAACTGAGTCAAGAAATATATTTTAATAAATCCCTTACAAAATATTTTCAAATACAAATGAAAACATACAATAGCATACAATAGAATTTAATTTTATCCACTGAACATTTTCAATTTTTTTAAAATGCAACTTTTATTTTTCCTATCTTGCCTTTGGTAAAAGCCATTCGACGGTGGCGCCCTACAAAAAAAAAATCTTCCCAACTACAATAAATGCATTTCAAACTATATTTTTAAGAGCAATTCAAATTACTCGACGGTGGAGCCCCACCTAAAATACCTGTAAAGAACTCTCAATATAAATAAATCCAAAATTAATTTAAACCAGATACAAGGATCGCTTCATACGAGACAAATTCAAAGAAATCAAGAATAATAAAAGCGAAATTCCTCGAAGCCAATGGGATTCGAACCCTCACAATGTCAAGTGAGTGTAATACATACCACTAGAGGGTGTCTGTATATTGCCGTCATAGTTTCTGTTTCTTGATTGGCTGAGTTCTGAGTTGGTTGTTTCAATTTGCCGTTAGAAGAGGAACAGATCTAGATTGTTAAACTTCTTCTTCTTCTTTAAGTGTCTTCCCTGATTCTTCTTATTCTTTGACATTGTAGAATACCTTCAAATGGAATTACATATTGGAGCCCTTCTCGAAATAAGAAACCTAACAAGATCTAAAAAATTACTATAATTACAAAAGAAAGCAAATATTCAATTAATGTTAAGATTCGCAACTGACTTTATGTAAATTTACTCTTTATTATTTTTTAACAATTTTTTCTGTTTTTCGTCTCTGTTTCTTCAAGTGAAAATTAATTAATTATTTTTACACAGAACAACTTTACAAAAAAACAGAACATGAAATTACAAAACAAAAAAAATAATATGTCACATTTTCAAGTGGCAAGTAATTAACAACAATTCCACTTCTAAATTAATAAATTAAAACAGTTTTATTATGTTTCAACCGCTGATATGTTCTACGCAATATCCTTCCATCTAACTCATTTAAACTGATAAAAAGCGACAATAAACCATAAATGCCAATAACAATTAACGCCATTACAGCTATATAATTAACGAATTAATTTTATTTCATCAAATAAAAAGCTGTACATTTTTTTAAATGTCAATTTTCTGTTCCAGATTGAAAAGGTCAAAGAAGCCGTCCGTCCGTCTGTCTGCTTAAAATTTGTCGGTCGAATTGACAGATTTATTACGTTTGGATTGATTACTTTTCTCTTTCGTTACTTTTCATTATTCAATTGAAAGATAGAAAGAAAGAAAACAACAAACAACAAAGTTTTCTAACCTTGGTCAACCTTGATCTAATTGACGGCTTCGCTTCTGTCGACCAGACCACACCAGTCAACCGAATATTATATTATAAACCAACCAACTACAACTAATTAACATGAACATTTAAAATAGTAACATCAATTAGCAATTAGTTGTTCTTGTTCGCTATTGATTATTGGTCGATGCATTGCATATGAATATATTAGTTGTTCACTCAGAGCGAGTGTAATTTTGTAAATCAAACCAGCAGAACCTCCAACTAACGCGGCGACTATTATTGTGATCATCGAAAGCAGCAAAAGCGAAAGAGGAGGAGTGTGTGTGTAAAGTTGTTAATTAATAAAAATTGTTTTACCAGACGTTTATTTATTTTGTTAAAAACGAACTGGCTGACTGACTGACTGACTGACTCACTGACTGACTGAACAGACTGACGGAATAACGAGCAACAGCAATAATAATAATAACAACAACCAACTGTAAATGTAATTGGTAAACGTTAATTAAATTTGTTTAGTATCTATTGAACAACTGAGTTATTTCGTTCTTTTCCCAGACAGACACGTGTCTGTCGGGTCGGGTCTGGTGCTCCATCCATTATGCAATTCCTGCGGAATGTGTTTCATTTTGTTCACTCGTGAATCATCAAAGTTTTCATTTTCTCTAATTTTTTGATACATTTCTTTTATTTGATTGGCATTTTTTTTTTGTCATTTTGTTTGGTTTAGGGGAGAAATTGTAACTTTTTTAAATTTAAATTTAAAAATCATTTACACACTTCAAAATGTGTAGCATACGCAATTAATATGTTATGTGCACATAATTTTGATCAGAATTTATCACACATTTATTACTACTACTAAATCACACGAGCCAAAGCTGACTCAAGGTGTAGCAGTGATATTAAGGAATGTTTGCTTCCTATTTATTTACCAGCTGCTTTTCTACATCAGTGTCGTTAGTTTTCCCTCTTCCTGATGTGATGAACTGTCTGCTATTTTAACGAGTGTATTAGAGGTACCCTTTTATTTCATCAACATCGAAACGACGAGGGTGGCGTCAGGTAGTATATATCAGGTAGTATCACACATTTATTGTGTAGATTTATTTTAGCTACTCATTAAAATATGTGGAATACGCAGAAAAAATTAAGTAGTAACATTTACTACAAATTATTATTTTATCGTGCAGTAAATTTTACTATAATTAGTAAAAGTCCCTATTTTAGGTAGTAAAATTCACTACGAAAGTAGTAAATTAGTTGTAAAATTTTATATAAATAGATACATTTACTATAAAGAGTATGGCAAAAATTACTTCAATTTTACTACTAAGTAGTTAAAGTTTTTGTAACGAATACAGCTTAGTAAAATTATCTATTAATAACAGACATTACTGATCTGGTAATAGTAAAATTTACTACTAAGTAGTAAAAATATTAGCGAAATATTGAATCAGTATTAATTTCTATTAATAGTAAAAATTACTACTCTGATGATAGTAAAATTTACTACTAAGTAGTCAAGATATTTTAAACAATTTTGATAGTGTTCATTTCCATTAATAGTAAAAATTACTACTTAAAAATAGCTTTAATTACTACTTAATGTCTAGATTGTAGTAAAAAATAGTAATAACTTAATGTTGTCAAAATTTATACTAATAGTAAAAACTGCTAATCCAGAAATAGCTCAAATTGCTATTTTTTAGTAAATATTTCTGAGCAAAATGTTCGTTTATCGTTAAGTCATGAGTTCGAACCCAGATGATGATAGTTTTCTTTTTCGTTTTACTACAAAAAGTAGTAAATTTGGCATATATGTAGTAAGTTTTACTAATAGCTGAAATACCATCAGTATATTTTTTTTCAGGCATGAGTTCAAACCCAGACAATGTCTTTTTTTTTTTTTTTACAAAAAGTAGTTATGTTTACAATTATGTAGTAAATTTTACTATCATACCCGCTCTAGTTGAAGTCCCAGCATTAGCATTTTTTGCATATATGTTTCTGATTGTGAATTCATATTTGTATTACATATTATTTCACTGCATATGGCTATGCTTTTTAAGATGTTGGAACTTTGGCGAAGTTCAAGTTTTCGAGTTCAAAGCCTATCACAAGCGTTATTAAAACTTATTAAAATAAAAGAAAACCTAATTTTTGATAACAAATAAAAAGAACAATAAATTTACTTTTATTTATTTAATATGAGTTACTATTTTGAGCAGTAAAACTTACTACTTTTTAGTAAGTAGTAAACCTTACTAAAATTTTACTACTTTAAATGTAGGTTGGTTTTTGACTTATCTTCATTAGTCAAAAACCACCAAAAATTTACTATTTATTTTTTCTGTGTACTATTTGTTTGATATTGATTACTTCTAGCTCGGGCGCCATCACAGTGTAGCAAAAACGTGTTTTTTTTTAAAGTTACATTGTGGAGAGAGTAATTTCGAAGCTATATCTATGAAAATTGGAGGGATTACTCAGAATAAAATCCCAAACAGAACCTAAACAAAAAAAAATTGCACTAAAATTGTTTTTAAAAATTTACTACTTATTTGTTTGTGTGTATAAACATTAATTAAAATATGTATCATTATGATTAAAATGTAGAATATTTATAGAGCCGCTGCTATATATTGAAAATATGTAATTTTTATAATTTTAATTAAATGTGTATTGCACACTATAAAATACATAACCTACACAAAGATTATGTGTTATACACATTCGAAAATAGGAATGAAGCGGTGCAGCAGAACTACGTTCCGTAGTAGCACTAGGGCTTCTTTGTTTTAAATGAATTATAAAATTA
>JXPG01014549.1:3334-13722 GCA_001015175.1 Megaselia abdita
TTTTTGTCTGTTTTTTTTTTTTTTTTTTTTTTTTTTTAATTTTGAGAATTGCATAAACAATTTTCGAAGTATTACTGTTTTTGAAAGATAAAGAAAATGAATTGATCAATAAATGTTCGAGAATTGGCTTGTTTTCGAGTTTTCCATTAAAAAGAGATAAAAGTAAATTATATGATCATTAATCGTATTGCAGAAGTTTTTTTTTAATAATTTAAAATCTAAAACGAAATAAACTTGTGTTTATTTGTTTGCTCAAATTTAACAAAATTAAAAATTTTCATTTGAGTTTTTGATTCAGATTTTCTTGAATTTCATCAATTAAGAAAGCTTTAGCCTTACCAAAAACCTATTTTATTTAATCAAAAAATACACTTTTTTAAGGAAAAGCTTTAGCCATTTTAGGAAAATTGTATTTTCTCTCAAAAAAAACAAAACAGTAAGGAATACTCATTTACAAATTTTAAAAATTTTAATTTTGATTCAGATTTTCTTGAATAATATCTATCTCTTTAAAAAAAACCTTATTAAAAATACAGTTCTATTAAATTTTTAATTTAAACTCAAAAAAATTAGCAAATTTATGAAAAATATCATAAATTATTTTTTTTTTGTTTTTTATGAAGTTTTATGAAGATTTTTCAGAAATATGGAACAATTTCTTTCTCTCTTTTGGTTCTCTAATGTTTCCTCTTTTTAAAAAAAACATTTTTACAGTTTTCCTATAAATTATATATTCTATTTAGAATCACGACTAAAACTATTCAAATTATCCGAAGTTATCTTTAATAAGTATAAATTTAAGCAAAGCAAAGAGTTTCTAATTCTGTTTTTCGATATTTATTTTACAATATTATTTCTTGTCAGTTTTCTTTAATTTTTTTACCATTAAAGATAATAGAATGACGGGCCTTTGGTTGATTTTTTTTTTTTTCATTTTTTAATACACTCAGAGTTTATGATTTTTCAAAGAATTAACCAAGATATTTCTTAAAATAAAAGCTCGAAATTCAAGAATGCTCTCAAACTCCAATTCTTAAAGATTTTATAACGTTTCAATCATTTTATATGTTAAATAATAATACCAAAGTATTAACAATTTAAAACAAAAAAAATACTCACAATTAAAAATGGATGATTTGTGGTTTGTAGTACTCGGTTCTCTGTTAGGGTGTGGGCGACTTCATCTTTCTGAATGATAACTTCCTTCTTAAGAATTTTAATTGCGTATAATTTAGCTGTTGACTTTTCTCTGCATAAGATAACTTTTCCAAAAGTACCTTTACCAAGAACTTTCAAGAACTCAAAGTTTTCCAGGGTCTAAAAACAAATCTCACTCACTAAAAGTTCGCAGAGCATGAAAACCACAAAAAATACTTACAACTTTCTTTTTTCCACTGAGTTTTCCTGTGGATGTTCCAACTTGTAATTGAAAGGGTGATAACTCTACTTCGGCGATAGATGCCATATCTACATCGTTCATGTCAACTTCATGTCCTAAGCCGTGCGGAATACTCTCACTAGGTTCGATCCGGTTAGCTACATTTCGTATAGCTGCTGTCCAACTCTGTCTTTCCTCTTCCGAATCCACATGAAAAGTTCGTTCGATAATTTGTGTCCACTGTAGACCTCGGATTATAAATGTATATGGTTTTGGTTTATCTAATGTCATTATTTGGCATCTCTTTACAGTGAAATTATTTGTAGGTTCTACGTTTTGCGATGGATCATTGTTGTTTCTGTAGCCCAACAATGTCCCATCATCCTTAAGTATAAAATATCGTGAACGCCAGGTCTTAATGTGTTCTCCTCGTTTGAACAACCACCCTTCCTTAACAACATTAGCTGTTGACGACTTTACATCACACGACATCATGTTCTCCTTATTGTTAATATTTTTATGTTATTTTACTTTACTTTAGTTTATTTTATTTTATTAGTTTCAAAAATGTTTACGAGGACGTTTACTTTTTATAGTTTCTGAAATTAAATTGATGGTTTCATTATTATTGGTGGATGTTTTTTAATGGGTTTATAATTGTTAAGAGGGGAGAAAGAAAAAAAGTGATCAGATCACGCTATAGAGTGAGTTATTTAGTGTTACCCTTTTTTTTCAATTCTCTTATGTGAGGAAAGACAATACATTCATACTTTATCCGTTAAGACATTAAAATTGCTTTCGCTAATGATCCGCTTTTTTATTAACTAGGGGCTAATGAAATTATTTTTAATATTACAAGAAATATGTATAATTTGTATTTTGGCTTTGTAAATAATTGCTGTGTTTTTGGAGCTTTGAACTAAGCAAAATCATCCAAAATCATAACAAAATCTAAAAATCCTTACGAAATCATGTTTCAAAGTCTTGTACACAATATGAGAGACATGTTTAAGCTAATCAAATAAGTCAACCGTCAATTTAGAAAAAATATTCACATGACTTCCGTATTAAAATCGAATACTGAAAGTTAAAAACAATTATGACATATTTCGATACATTTCAAAGAATCCAAGTTTGATAACACATTTTACTTAATCAAGAACTCGCTTATCATATTCTTAGAAATCGGTGATTCTTTTGTAAAAGTACATATTTTGAAGAGTAAATATTTTCTTGTAATGATTGATTTGCATAGGAGAATTTAAGCCTTTATTTTAATGGAAATTTACAATATCAATTCATTTTATCTAATTGTGATAAAGAAATCATTTTTATTTATATATATATTTTGAATTCAAAAAGTATCGAAACTATGCAATCACGTTTCCCTTTAACTTTGAACATCACGCGTACTCAAGAATGTTATCAATTAGAAAGGGTAATCCCCATTTTGATATACGACAGTTGACGTGCAGGGAATTCCGTCACCCACAAATTCTAAATGCTAATGATAGTCAATTGTGAGTGTAAATATTTTGATTTGAAAGAAATTTTTATTCACCTGCTTATCTATAAGTAATTTCTTTTCTGGAAATTCTTAAAATAGTTAACTGATTCTTTCACGTAAATATATATATTTGTTGTGGTTAAATGTTTTTAATTAAAATTGTTCATGGGACCTCTTACTCACTTCTTATATTCTTCAATTGATAAGAGTATTTTAAACTTTAACCACTTTTCTTATTCACCTTAAATTGCCGGTCTCGAACAATCACTGATTCAAAGTTCAAATTGAGACTGTTTTTATGATGTTATTTATCTAGTGTAGTTGGGTTTCTTTATAACGCCGGGAGTTCCTAGAACTATATAAACTAATAGAAACTCATTAGCGTAACTTTTTCAGTTTCGAAATTCCGATTAAAAACTGTCATTTAATAAAAATATGAGGAGTAATTAATGAAAAATTTCTTAATCACTGAAACGGATGACTTATGTTTCAGGTTTTTGTCAGAAATAGTAATGGTTTCATTAAGAAATTGGAGGCAACTCAGCATTACAGCAACGAGGAAGTTTCACCACCCACGAGGACAGAAGTAGAAACAGCTATTTAAAAATTCAAGAACCATGAAAGTGGTTCAGATGACATTCCCGCCAAGTTATTCAAGGCAGGTGGTAACACATTCATCGAATGTTTTATGAACTAATAACTCAAAGAATAACTGGAACGAAAGTGTTATATGTAATATCTTCAAGAATGGAGACAAAAATATCTGCTCGAACTACAGAGGTATCAGTCTGTTCAACATTGCATTCAAGATACTAAAGCCATACATAGAAAATTGATGCAAATCAATGTTGCTTTATGCCAAATTCAATCAATATTTTACTAAATTTTCCATCTAAGACAAATACTCGAGATAAAGCGTTGGAATCTCCACAAGCTCATTTTTTGATGCAGTTCGTTGGAGATTCATTAAAGTTATCCGTTTTACATACAGTTAAGTCATCATCCTTCCACAACAGATCCTGCTAAACATATAACTATCAGTTTTCACACCAACAGAAGTCACAGCGGCTACAAAATCCACAAACAACTCAACATGTTCTGGTCCAGATGGGATTGCTCTCATCCCGTTAAAATAATATGGAACTGCAGCAAATCTATCACAGCCACCTTGAACTTATGTATCATTAGATCCCAGTCCAAACCGTTTAACAGACAGTTTTGAGTCATCATCCTTCCACAACAGATCCTGCTAAACGTATAACTATCAGTCTTCACACCAACGGAAGTCACAGCGACTACAAAATCCACAAACAACTCAACATGTTTTGGTCCAGATAGGATGGCTCTCATCCAGTTAAAAGAACATGGAACTGCAGCAAATATATCACAGCCACCTTGAACTTATGTATCATTAGATCCCAGTCCAAACCAAATAAATCTGTCAACGAAGGACTCTTATATCGCCACTTCCACCCCACCTCAAACCACCAACATCGACACTGTCAGTCACACCATCCTCATCCAAGACAACTACAGCTCCACACTACCTAATCTTCAAACATATGTGGATATGTTTGGCTTCCATAGACAGACCGATGAACCGATTTCCCAGAAGATAAAGGTCAGATATTGAGATGGCTTGGTCATGTAGGCAGAATGTTCGATTCATCCCAGTTCCGAGTCCGGAATAAAGCTTCATTAACCAGACCAATAATCTCTGTGATGTTGTCAGGCTTTCCACTTATAAACATTATTGTGTCATCTCCATAACAGATGACAGGTATGCTTGAAACAAGTCAAAGCCCAGCTGAATCAAAAAAGCTAAGTTGAAGTCTGCCTTAACACTTTTACTATTCCAGAGACATGGAAAGAATTGAAGGTGGTGTTCATTTATAAAGCATCGACCACTCAAAAGCAAAGGACTCCAGATCTATAAGCCTTTCGTCCTTTCTCCTTAAAATACTAGAAACGATTTTGGATGAGCCGAGGGGCTTTTCACTCCATACAACCCCGTATACGAGTGCTGTAATCTTTGCAATCTTTTGCAATCTTCATAGAAAAAATTGCAAGCTTTCCAAAAAATATCTTGCAATCTTCATATAAAAGACTGCAATCTTAAAGCTTTTCCACCAAAGATTGCAATCCCGTACACAATTTTCAGTAGTGAAAAGCCCCTCGGGATGAGCATATTAGAAGGCTTTTAAGCTCTTCAATTATATCGAATATATGAAGAGGAAATCGACGGAATCAGCTTGACTCTGGATCTCCTGATCTAGATCATGATGACACTGAAATCTCGCCACATATACTATCCAAGCTAGGCTCCAGTTATGTTTAAACTCTTCTTTAGGTGCTAGTGGCATGGCTTAGGCACTAAGACTATCAGTGATAAAATTCAACGGACATTAAATCTATTAGAAGCTCAGAAACCAAAATAACTTTCCTTCAAAATTGAAAGGTAAGCGTCTCACAGTAAGCAAAGAGGATAAGTACCTTAGAATCTTCCTTGACTCAAGATAATCATGGAAAAGAAATCTAGAAGAAAGGCTAAGGAAAAGTCAAGTGGTATACTATGTATGTCGAAACGCAATTGGGAAGTCTTGGGGATTAGCTTTCCTCGTGGATCTTCACAGCTGTTGTTATCCCTATACTTATGTATGGTGTATGGGTTTGGTGGACAGCTCTGAAATCCAAAGAAAG
Organism: Megaselia abdita; assembly: GCA_001015175.1. Lineage (NCBI taxonomy): Eukaryota > Metazoa > Arthropoda > Insecta > Diptera > Phoridae > Megaselia > Megaselia abdita. The sequence goes on from JXPG01014549.1 coordinate 8,920, forward strand.
CGAACGGAGACTCGAAACACGGACGGCTCCAACAGGATGTGGAACAAGTCTTCATGCTGAAGATTGTAAAAAGATCATACCTGATTACTGTCATTTAAGGCGAGGTTCTCACAATTACTGAGGCCTGTAATGAGCTTTATCTTTTAATGGAGCGAGGCATAATTGGTGGCTGCGCTTTGAGAGCAGCCTATCGACGCAGCCTATCTGCGTCGATGATATACTTCACTTTCGTTTTCTACATTCAGATAAATAAGAACTTGTAAGATCTACAATAAAGAAATGGTAGGGAAAGTTGTCTTCGCTTCCACTGGCCACTTGAATATAGGAAAACATTCAAAGATAATTTGAATCACAGCAGCTCCGAATTGCCCAGGATGTGGACTCATCGCTCAGAAGACTGACATGCTTCCCCTACGGTGGATTTGCACAGCTCTGTGTGGAATACGGCTTCAGTACCTAGGAGAAAACTAGCTAAACAAGAGAGGTAAATTTCTGTATGAAGTTTTCTTAACAAGAATTAGATGGTAGTGACAAACTGAATAGTTCGCTTTTTCAACACCATCGACTTTGAACATCGAACTCAATGAAAGTATTAATAACTGAGACTACACATCCTCCCTCTCTCAAATCATTCTGTTCGATTCTGTTGAAAACATCTAGGAACTTTTCACTACTTGCAATACTATACATAGCAAATGAAAATCAATCGAAGAGGAATGGACATTTTGAAAGCCAAAAGAAGACGTTTACGTTATACAAAAATTAATGACGTTAAATGTGTTTTTTAGCAGTTGAAAGCCTATTAATTTTACAAATGTATTTATCTTTTTGTAACAACATTTGTATAAAACAAAGATAAACTGAGAAATTATAGACTAGAACTTTCACTATCTTGTGAATTGAGGGAAATATTAGAAGAAATTTTTAAACTTATCACTAACGATGTTTGATATAGTTTTCCCTTTGACTCATCAAAGATGGTCAGTAATTAATAATTTTATATTTATTGTTAAATTGACAATTGAATGAAGTTATTGTTGTAATTGTCTTAAATTAAAATTTTTCGAATATAAGTTGTATAACATTTAATGTTATATCTAAAGAAAGAATGGAAAATAAAAACAATAATTTACATTTTGTAGTGAAAGATTTTGTTAGAAATTGAAGGCCTTAAGATTTTGTAATTTGTCCGGGATTTTAAATGATTTCCTGCTTCAAATCCTGAGTGACCAAATTACTGAATCAAAACAAAACATCAATACTAGCACAGTTTCCAGCTTCACAATTCAATAGAGTCCTTAGATGAGTCATTGATCCATCAGAGAAAAAGCTACTATAATTACTATATCTCCACTTAAATGATGAACTCGAACAAAGCCTATTAGTAGAATGAAGCTAACATAGGCTAGTAGAGTAACTGTGGTACAACCCCATTGCAGCCAACTTATTAAATCTCATCAATGCAAAGTTTAAGCAAACTTGCTTGATTTTCGATATATATCAGTTCTTCTTTGATTTGTACCTCCGTATATTCTGAATCGATCCTGAAACTGACTCTGTTTAGTATATCATTGTGAGAAATGGAATTCGAGCAATCTTTTGGGTTCCTGTCAAGATTTTGAGTTTGTTTCGAAGAATAAACAACTATTTTTTTTATTCTGTGCTGCCTTCCTATTACGTCTGCCCTTTGAGTTACAACAATCGTTCGTTCCAATAAATTTTGCTCTTAATCAAGAACAAGTATGGCAAAATCCAAGACCATCATCGACCAGATATTGAAGACAAATAAAATTGGAATTTGCCAAAAAAAAAAGTAACGACAGTAAATATTAGAGCATTTTCAATCAGTGTGAAACACAAACTGAAAGAAACAATGCTGGATGGAAAGGTCTGCAATAAAGTCAGATAACATTTCAGCATCTTGTTGAAATATTTGTAAGTCAAAATTATCAGAAATGAATACTTTGAACCAAATCTCAGTGAATTCTAGGAAAAAAACAAATTATAAGTTTGGGCTATTTAAACCATTCACATTAGTTACCAAATTAAATTACATTTAACTAAGGGTACACAAAAAACGTTCAGATGTGGAGAATGATATGATACAATCTACTAAACAAGATATACCAACAAATCTAAACCAAAATAAATGCTGATGTAGTCAAACAAGGATTTGGAACTACAAACTATGGAAATACAGCAAGGAAGTCAATTTGTCATGCATGGTTATAATACGCTCATTTTTAATCCCAATTGGTCAACTATCAGAAGAAGCTTTGAAAGCTGGTAATAAGGATATAAAACATGTTAGACTTTTTCATGCTAGAAAAACTTCGCCTGTTGACAATTTCACTGACATCATACATCCTCTACTGATTTTAGCAATTACCTCTTCCGAAAGAAGCTCTCGAATTATTGGAGGACTAAAACTTTGACTTAGACTTCAGAAATTCTATTTATTTTGTTTTTAAATTTATTCTCAGCTATAGACTCACAAATTTTTAATTGTCAGCAAAATGTTTTTCTTAGTGTAAAATACTGTAAAATGTTCTTCGATTCATTCCTGTATTTTTCCCAATGCCTCTTTTGAAATTACACAATATACAGAGTTTCTGCCGAATCCAAACAAAACTTTCGATCGTTTTTTTGTAGTTTGCACTTGTTGTAGAACTCTTCGAGTTCGAACAATTGGTCAACAAAACAAAGGAATGAATTTATCCCGTGAATCCGAAACACTCCAAAAACTAGGATTCTCTGTTCATAACTCCATTTATTGCACATTCGTAGCAACTGTTCTTAAACAGTAAGGATAGTATAATTATTTCATCGAAACTTTAACATTTAGTTAGAATCTTCCAACTTCAGAAATATCTTAAAATCTAATTTCTTGTTCTCTAACATTTAGGGTAAAATGATGAGAAGGTTCTGTTTTAGTCACTTTAAAATGGGTTTTCAAAAAAAGAGTAACCTTGGAAAAAATGCTAGTTTGAGAAAGAGTTTTCAGTAATCAAAAAAACAAAACTTGACGGATAGCTTAGGATATATTTAGCCAGTGTTCGAATCCCATCAATGGCAGTGGTTCAGTGACACCTTAGATTTAATTCATAAAGATTAAAAATTATCAAGTGACGGAATTAATTCCAACTAATAAAAGAATGTATGTATTTTGTCTTGTTCGGAAGTACCAAGTACACTGAGAAAACTGAGCATTTTGTTTTCACTCGTAAGGTAAGAATCTAAAACTTGGTCCCTCTCAGACTAAGTGGGACACGTCTCACTATTAACAAAAAAGCAAAGGCTACCTAACTACTGCAGTACTTCCACTAACAAAAAAAAGCTCAAGCGCTCGAGATTCTTGAGATTTTGAAGTCTTAAATGCTGAGTTTAAAAAGTTAAAGTTCCTTAAGTTGCCAAAGGTGCTTGGATTAAGAGATGAAACACATTGTATTTTTGCGTATTTTAGTTTGTAACACACATTTTTAGAGCTTTTTTCACATAAAGAAAAAAAGTTCTACAAAAGCAGTTGAGGATTTTGTAGGAAAGATTCATGTTTTGGGATAACTAATCATAAAACTCTAAAATCATTAAAAAATCCTTTCAAAATATACAAATTTCCAAAACCATGAAAATTCCTTGCAAAATAATGAAAAATTCTTACAACATCATGGAAGCTCGTTTTAAAATAATGAAAAATGTTTAAGTAAATTTAGATGCTATGTAGCTTGTAAAGATTTGAATTATAAGATTTCTGCTTGGGATCATGAAACATCCTTGCAAAATTAATGAGAAATGCTTGTAAAATCATGAAAAATCCAAACACAATCATTCAAGATCCCCAAAATTATAACAAAATCATGAAACATACTTACAAAATCATAAAAAATAATGAAAAACCTTTTCTAAATACTCAAAATCCCCAAAATTATGAAAAGTTCTTTAATACCCGAAAATAATAACAAATTCATAGAAAATCCCTAAAAAATCCTTTCTAAATCGAGGGGATTTTCACTATTTCTAAATATTCATGTATTATTATTTCATACAAAATCATGCATAATCCCGAAAATGAAAAAAAACATACAAAATTTTAAATCATTCCTAAACACTCAAAATTATCAAAAACCTCAAAAATTCTAACAAAATTATGAAAAATCAAAGCAAAAATCATCAAAGATCCCCAAAATAAATTTAAAAAAAACATCAAAGATCCTTGCAAAATCATGAAAAATAATTGTATACTTTTGTTTTTTCTTATATTTTAATTAATTATTTTTACATTAATAATTTTAAATTTTATTTTAAAAATTTGGTTAGTTTAATCAATTTAAAGAGATTTTCAGGGTTCGTACAAGAAATGCACAACGTAAAATAAGCCTTTTTAAGCTCTTTTAAGCCCTCATTTTTCTTCAAAATAATGCCTACAAATTGAGTGTTTAAATTAAGAAGAACGCAAAATAACAAATAAAATATCTAAATTTTTGGCCTACAAATGTTCTTAAATTAAATGCACTTAAATTAGAAAATTCTAAAACAGTCTGCATTTAAACTAACATTATATGTACTTTTTAATCCTTCAAAATGTTAATTTCAGCATTCTTTTTGGTTTAAATATATTTTAAAATTATTGCTTTATAAATATTTCAAAGCTCGTTGCTAATCCTTATCTGGCACATTTTAAAAATGTGATTTCCAAAATACTCAACGTTCTTACAAAATTAGTCTATATATCTTTTTAGAATTTATATTATTTCTAAAGGTTTTTATGAATTATTGTTTATTGGACTTCTCATTTTATATAGAATT
>JXPG01014577.1:485-13121 GCA_001015175.1 Megaselia abdita
AACAGGCAGCAGGAAGAGTAGGTCTAAAAATAAATGAGGGAAAACAACGAGCATGCTTTCGTCCAGTGACGAAAACTGACTTCAAAATAATGGACCAAACGTCAGCATAGGTCAGCATAATTTTGAAGTTGTGAAGGAATTCATCTACCTTGGAAGCTCAATGAACTCCACAAATAACACCTCGCTGAAGATAATTCGAAGGATTGTTCTGGGCAGTCGCTGCCTATATGGCCTGACTAAAATTTCTCCGATCAAAACACCTATCGAGAGAAACAAAGATCCAAATATATCTAACATTGGTACTCCCTATCGTTATGTACGGATCCGAGGCATGGGGCGATTTGACGACTCTGCGGTGTAAAACAACATGGAGAAGAAAATCAGCGTATAAAAAAGAATGGAGTAACCTTGTAAAGCAAGCGAAAACCAACAATAGATTATGTAAGCTACAAAAGTTAAACGTAAGGTAGCTCTCCTCGTCAATCCTGATTCTTGAAAAGCTTTTTTTACATATATTTTGGAGTTTTAGCGGTCTTGATAAGAATATTCAACATTGTATCCACGAGCAAAAGAAGCTTGAATTTAGCGATCATATGCTTCTTCTCGTTCGTCTCTGTACCATCTATGCAATCTGTCTTGACATTTGGTTACAAAAATACATATCAAAATGTTGTCAAAAGGAGATAAGATTCCTTTGACTTCGAAGACAAGGTTATCAAAAAGACATTTTTATAAAAATACATATCAAAATGTTGTCAAAAGGAGATAAGATTCCTTTGACTTCGAAGACAATGTTATCAAAAAGACGTACTACTTCTAGTCACGATGTGACGAAAGTGTATCATTATCGCGGCAAGGTCTTTGGGATGCATTTTTTGAGTACAGGACAGCTTAAAGACCATAATTGCTGGGTTCATATTTTTGCACTGAATATCCTTGATATCAAAGAATATGGTTTTCAGTATACATTTCTTTATAGATTCTTTTTTGGAAAAAAAAAACCGAAGTGTACACCGAACGCAAAATGGCCAGAGTGGAAGGCGGGGATGTTAGGACCTGCACTAACAGGTGTTGAGGTCCTGTAATCAAAACCAGGAAAAAAATTAAATGACTTACGCGTACAATTTTTAGAAAAATAGTCTTTCTCGTTTCTTTGAAATTATTCTCAATTAATACCCTCTAAACAAAATCTTGTTATTAATTCCAGTAAGACTCAATGTCACAATAAAAGACGACGCAAGTGAAAATCTAACTTTGAACAATGATAAACCCGAACAAACAGTTGATAGCGGGACATCATCAAATGGAGAAGAAGAAGAAGAGGAAAATGACGACTGTACCTTAGAATTATTTGATCGTTTAAATAGGAGCAAAGATTTTTTCAAGCCAACAAGTTTCGGATGTTTCGTTTGTCGAAAAAACTTCGTCGATCAAAATAAATACGATGAGCACATCATTTTTCACAAGGAGTTCAAAAACAGGAAAAGACATCCTTATGGTCTCTTGGAATTATCTTACACCTTAGGGTTAGACAGTAATAAGCTAAGGTTTAAAATAACTTCATTTGAATCGAACATTGTGATCGAGAGAGTGATTCTGGTTCTTCAAAGCTTTAATTATGTGAATTTGGATGAACTGCCTTATCATTTGGAAGAAGGTATGATTGGTTTAACACTTTGTTTTTAAATTTGTAAATGTAGCTTTGTTATAATTCCAGATGATGACTACATTTTTGAAGTTGACAGAAATGGATTTACGTTGAATGTTGTGCATCCAATTATAGTGCTGTATTCAAAACCAGACAGTTCTTATGAAAATATCGAAGAACACCATTTTATAAGAAAAGAAGAATATCCACCTTCTAAGATTCAACTTAGATCTATAAAAGTTCCAGATCGAGAGTAAGTTAAACTAAAGACATAAAAACTTTCATAATCTGATGTTTTCCACTGAAACCGGAGCACCCTCCACAGGGTGCTTCGGTTGAATCAGACTCCGAATGTTTTCCTATCTATTGTGCTTGAAACAAAAACTTTTTATTTTATTAACAAAAAATAATACTTTATTAAATAATTTTAGAGAATTAACTGTTATTAAGCATGCAAACTACAAAGTTAGTAGTAAATTGAAAAAGTGTTTGTGCCTTGACGATCCTGAGAAATTGATGGAATATCTTTCGATTGAATATTATTCTTTCGAGTAAGTAACATGGCAATTTTCCAAGTTTAACAGTCTTCAAAGATTACATTTCAGGAAATATTTGAAGACGAAAACTATTACACCTTCAAATTTTTACGACGTTTATAAAACTCTCGTAGAGATCGAAGACATTGAAGGGGAAAGGGAATATGAACAATTAAACCAAGAAAGCGCTGCCGTCACTGGAGACAATGGAGAGTTTTCTGTTTATGTGAGTATTTTGCAGTTGCAGATTCAGGGCAGATGTCGATAATAGTTCCATCAATTCAATAATAATATCTCTGGAGAACCTTGTTGGGTTTCAGGCTACTCTTACTGTGTCTGTATGTATTTCTTTCATTCCAATTTTCGTTGTAGCTCGTCGTTTCGATGTTGATGAAATAAAAATAAAATAGCGTTAAAATAGCAGACAGCTCATCACTGACTCCATTCAGGAGAACAGGGAAAACTAACAACACTGATGTATAAGAGCAGCTGGTAGGAAGCAAACATTCTTGAATATCACTGCTACACCTTGAGTCACCTTTGGCTCGTTGTGTGATTTAGTTTTAGTTTTTCAATAAGAATGAAGACAGGCTTATAGGTCTGTAGTCAGGGCTGTGTGACTTATTTTACCTTATTTATATTAGGTATAAACATTACATTAGCCTGTCTCCAACCTTCAGGAATGTAACCTAGCTGCAGTGACTTAGTAAAAATTACCTTAAGCCATGGCAGTATCCTAGAGATTCGCAGTAATGTCTCCAGGAGTCCCGTTTTGCAGATCGTATCAAGTAATTAACTTCCTGATATTTGGCTCTGTAAGTTTCAAACATTTGTTCCCTAAGCGTAAAATTAGTTTCCGATTTAGCTTTGTTCTTCATTTTCCCAACTCCTTTCATAGCTTTGTTAATTTCCCCTGTCCATCAAACTTGCTTTTTCTTTAGTAATTTACATCCCATTTCGAAAGCTTTGATTAAGACCTCAGTATCTCAACCTTACTATCCTTCAATCCATGGTTCCTGTATAAACCACTTCCGGGCTAGATCTCGTGATGAGGTTTCCGAGATTAGCCGTAGCCACCTTGCAGTGATGTAAGCTAATTTGGATTAGATGCATCATTTGGAAATACATCATTTGTTTCGGACAGTTAAAAACTACTTTGCCTGCTCCAAGTCTCATCGCAAATTTGTCCTTTTGTAACTGGAGTTTTAAAGTCCACGTTTGCCCGTTTTCTTGTTTCTGACCTTCATACAGAATCCTCCAGTTCTTAGTGTCTTAGTGTTTTGGATGATTTTATTGAGATTTTTAGATTTAGTTAAGATTTTGAATAATGTGCATAATATATTTTAAAATATAATTTCACAAATTATTTCTTTCAGCTTAATATAAGTCATCAGACAAATCTTGCTGAATTGATAGCTCCATTCGATAATATATTCCTCTTCGACAACACATTAGAAAATGACTACGAGTTTAGAGGGAGTGTTCACAAAGTTCTTAAGAACGAAGTTTTATTTACAGTTTCTTGTGAAATGTCAAGCATCCGAATGATGTCAGGCCCAAGTTTTAAGGTACGATTTGTTCCCAATAGGTACCAGGTATTGTGCCAGTACTCAGCTCTCAAAAAAACAGATGTCCATTTACTTCGGTATTTATTTCCCAAAATAGATGACATCAGAAAGAAGCCGTTTAAAAGGAATTTATTAAAACTGTACAATAAAGCAATTGAAGGCAATCCAGAACAGTTACAAGCCGTTGAGCAGATTGTTTGTGATGGTTGGACAAACGTATGCCCCTACGTTCTCTTTGGTCCTCCAGGCACCGGTAAAACCACGACTATTGTGGAATGCATTATTCAATTACTAAACATAGACAAAACCAATAGGATATTGGTTACTGCTCAATCCAACTCTGCTTGTGATGAGATCACGATGAGATTGAAGAATATTCTTTACTCGGGTTGTGACCAGAAACCTATCGTTCTTCGAATTTATTCCCAAACTTATCGAGGCAGTATTGAAAGAGTGGACGATGATTTCTATGAGATTTCCAATGTATGTCACTCTACACATTTCTACCCCACAGTTGAGGTTCTTAAAGAGTATAGAGTCATTATTTCAACCCCGTTTTTGGTTGGAATGTACCATAATAGTGGTTTAAAAAAAGGGGTTTTCTCCCACATTTTCTTCGACGAAAATGCATCAGTCTCTATTCCTGAAGCATTGTGTTCAATATCCGGAGTATGGTCGCAAGACACAAGAATAGTTTTATCTGGTGATCCAAAGCAGTTGGGCCACATCTTCAAGTACAAGGCAAATCAAAAATTCGGATTTGACTTATCTCTTATGGAACGCCTTTTGGAGCTGCCAGTTTACCGAGTGGATGAGTATGGCAATTACAATGTTGGTGTTCAGACACGGCTGAGGAAAAACTTCCGTTGCCATCCAGAGATTCTAAGGGTGTTCAACAATCTGTGCTATAATGGAGAGCTCGAAGCTCATGGGGATGGAGTAAAGGTAAACCGAGCTATCGGATGGCATGGCTTATCAAATCCGAAAGTACCGATAGTTTTCCATCCTGTAAGGGAGCATTGTCAGCGAAGTCTTTATGAAACTAGTTGGTGGAACCCGGCAGAAATTGAAATTGTGGTAAGTTATGTAAAAAACTTGATGTTTTTGGGTCTGAATGGTACAAAAGTAACTCAACGTGATATCGGAATTATTTCGCCCTACAAAAAGCAATACAGCATAATCAAAACGGAAATGGAGAAAAGAAATTGGGGAAACATTGAAGTCGGGTCTGCTGAAATATTCCAAGGAAGAGAGAAACAAGTTATAATCGTTTCGACCGTTAGATCTCAAACACCAACGGTCGGGTTCTTGAATAATATTAAGGTAATTTTTTGAAGTTGTTTTTTTTTTATAACTTTTGTAAAACTAATATTTTATTTCAGAAACTCAATGTTATAATTTCTAGAGCTGAAGCTCTTTTGATTGTGATTGGTAATCCAGACACCTTAGTGCAGGATGATAATTGGTGCAACTTTTTGCATATGATGTACATTTCTAATGTCTTCCGTAACAACATCTGCTAAAACGTGGCTCATGATAATTTTATTTTTACATTTGTAATTTTTATTCTTAAATAAAATTATATTCATTACAAATTTGCATTTTTTCCATAAATTATTTAGAAAAAAATTGTTCCTTTTTTCACGAAAATTTATTAATTTAATCAATAAAAAGACTTTCTATAAGAAAACTTTCGTTAACAAGGCAATTTAAGGAAGTTGATTTTTGACACTAAAAATCAGTAAGGATTACCCCTTTGCATTTTTTCCAAATATTATGTAGAAAAATTGGTTTCCTTTTTTCACGGAATTTAACCAATTAAAAGATTTTCTAGAAGAAAAGTTTCGTTAAAAAGGCAATTTAAAGAAGTTGATTTTTCGACCTTAAAATCAGTAATGGTTACCCCTCTGCATTTTTACAAAAATGATGTAGAAAAAATTGTTCTTTTTTTCACAGAAATTTATTAGCTTAATCAATTGAAAGAGTTCCTTGAAGAAAAGTTTCGTTAAAAAGATAATTTAAGGAAGTTGATTTGTCGACTCTAAAAATTTTTTCCAAAAATTATGTAGAATTTGTTTTTCTTTTTTGACGGAAATTGATTCATTTAACCAATTAAAAGACTTTCTATAAGAAAAATTTCGTTAAAAAGGCAATTTAAACAAGTTGATTTTTCGACCAAAAAAATCAGTAAGGGTTACCCCTTTGCATTTTGTTTCCAAAAAATATGTAGAATAAAATTGTTCCTTTTTTCATGGAAATATATTAATTTAATCAATTAAAAGACTCTTTTTTTATAATATTCATATTTTTGAATTACAAGACAATGTATATTTTGAAATCTATATTTATTTTTATTTAATTAATTTAATATTTTTTAATTAATAATATGTGAATTTGTTCCTTTTTACAACTCGTCAAGGAGTAAAGTATGGCAAAAAAAACCATACAAAAATAAATTGTACAAGTTTTCTCCAAAAATAAAACTCCAACAAAAATATATTAACAATAATGAATGAAATAATATTTGAAATGTCATCAATTACCTTTCATAAAAAGTGCTGAATTGGTAAGAAAAAATGCTTGACAACGAAATATAATATCCTCATCGAATACACAAACCAGAGACATCCATTCATGCACATCCAACGATCACACATACTATGAAATCGCTCTGCACGATCTGCAAAGAATGCATCTGTGTGTGTTTGGTAGTTTTCTTTCCACTTCTTGTTAAGTAAACACTTGTTTTTAGGACGCGTCGGAGATATGTCTTGTTTCGGAGACTGATTTTGAAAAATACTTAATATACTTTATATATACAAATTTGATATTTTTGTGAACATTTAAATACGAACGTTATTTTAAATACTACGAACATTATTGTGAAAAGTGCCAATAGTTTTCAGTGAAGTTTTCTTACAATTATGTGCCTTGAATAAATTGTGACAAAAAAAAAGAATAGAAAACATGTTTTCCAAAATACTATTTTTACTATCATTTACTGGATTAGCTGTCTGTGCGGAAGAACTCACCATCGACAAGGACAATTACAAAGGTAAGTGGTTCTTGGTCTTGCAATCAATCATTTCCTTCCGATTTGCGGTAAAGTGGAAATTTTCGCCATCCATCCATCCGGTCGATTGTCTGTCTGTATTTTGAGTGAACAGGAAGGATTTCCACTTTAATGAAATATGAGCAACGCTCAAAGGATATCGATGCGACATTTTTCAAGAGGTTTATGAGTGGTCTGTGAGAGTTTTATGGTCTTTTAAGAGAGAGTTACATTACATATGCATTTCCCTCTAATGAGCATGGGAAATCATTGAATCACAAGTGCACATCCTTGCCAAGTGCTTCACTTGAATTTCGTTCAAAAAATATATGAGTCTGAAGATTTATTGTACACCTTGCTGTGGAAATACATCTGCCTGGCTGTATCTGAATGTAGAATGAATGAATGAACTGACTAAATTGAATGAGAAGGAGCGTAGCAGGTAGAGACAAATGGAATATACAAAAAAGGTAGAGATCCAGTTCTCATGATAGTTTTGTTTATTTCCTTTTTTTTCGAATTTAATCTGAGAAAAAGAAGATTTTCTTCAATGATGATACAGAAAATGAGAATCAAAAGAGATAGTTAGATTTGATTGATTTTAATCTTTTAGATACAGTGTGAGGATGACAGGTGAGAACTAGAAACGGATATTCGATATAATTTAAATTGATTTTATCGGGAGGTTTCCTACTGTGAATGGCTACATAACTTGGACATATGGATGCACACCATATGGAAATCTAATAATATTTATGTTTTCATATTTTATTTTATAGTATTTTTTGTTTTTCGGGAAATTGTGATTTCGAACATTCCTTGGACATATGTTGTGCAACGGGTTTTCTTCTTAAGATGTTTTTTTCTCTTCTGTTTGTTTGATGAGGGTATTAGGGAGGATGTGTGCAATGTTCTTAGGTAGATACGCTATATCTTATTAGAAATTTTCGATGATATTTAATAGATACTTTCTTTAAGCTCTTTACAAAAGATGAGTTGCAACATTCTTCTCTCATTTCTGATGCAATTTATCTCTATTACTTCCTCTAGATCTTATCCGAAAGCATTACTCAGCAAATAATGGTTAAATAATAGTTATAATTTTATGGAGTTATTTTGGTTTTTTTGTCTTTGCATTCAAAGAAAAAGTACACTTTTGTCATGGACGTATTCTAAAATGACTGCTCAAAATGAATGGCAAAATTTCCTTCCATATGTTATGCAATTTTTCTTTCTTAGATGTTTTCCGATGACTTGGCAGTTTATTTGACGAGGGTAAAATGTTCTTGAGATTCTTTTAAATTTAGATTTAGAAAAATTTCTTTCTTTGCGAAATTTGTTTGATTTTGGGAAGATAGATATATATATAGATAGACAGATAGATATATAGACAGACAGATATATAGATAGACTCGAGTTTTGAATTAAAAGTCATAGATTTGCAATGGAATTTAAAATACTATTAAAGAATAGCATTTGAGTTTTATTCCCAATGTTTTTTTTTTAAATAATAATATTTGTGAATTTTGAGACGGACACAGATAAGAGACAGAGAGATAGAATAGGGTTTTGATTTCTTAATCCGAAAGTAAAATTATTAGAATGAAGCGGTGCAGTAGAACTAGTGTTTTTTTTTTTAATTAATTAATTGTAAAATTGGCCAACTCAAAGCCTCTGCCCTATCCTCACTTCGAATAATTTACTAGGAACCATAATAATCATACTAAGAATCGTAAAGTCTATAAAAATACATTCTTTAGTTGCCCATTTCCTACGCCCATGTTGCTGCCTTCTAACGTGACAATCTTAGGTTCAAATCCCAAATTTTTTTTAGGATTTTTGCATTTAAAAATGTAAAAATAAAAGAGAGATAGATTTCCATTTCTCGAGTTATGAATTAACCCTGAGATTTATTAGAAATCTACAAGTGTTTGTACATTTTTTTCTGAGGGGGACAAACTCCGAAGCGGTGAAGCCTTCAACCCTGACGATCTTGGGTTCAAATCCCAATTTTTTGATATGATTTGTGCGATTAAAAATGTCAAATTTAATCTAGTTCAATCTACACATAAGCAGAAAGATACACTTCCATGTCTAAAAATGTTGATATCATTTTTTCTTAGTGGGACTTAGTGGGGAAACTCCGTCGCGTTGAAGCCTTCTGTCTTAATTTTTTTAGGATTTGTATCCAAATCCCTACACTATAATTGTAAGAAACCTTACAATACATTTTTAAAAATGATAAAATATTCACACTTTGTATGAAATGAGGATATCATTTGTATGAATTGAGGATATCATTGTCACAGCTTTTGTTCCAGTTCGTCCAGTTTTTGCACTAATAACATCAGAAAAGTACACGAACCACGAATCCACGAACACAGTAAAGTTGACAAAGACAAAGGTTTGATCTTAAAAAGTCTTGGTTGAACTTTATCATCATATTAGTGCGAAAAGTCATCACCTAAAGTAAATGATATCATAATAAAAGTCTTCAGTATATCGTAGGCTCCAATTGATGATNTCTGAAATACAAAAAAATCCACGAACACAGTAAAGTTGACAAAGACAAAGGTTTGATCTTAAAAAGTCTTGGTTGAACTTTATCATCATATTAGTGCGAAAAGTCATCACCTAAAGTAAATGATATCATAATAAAAGTCTTCAGTATATCGTAGGCTCCAATTGATGATGAAAACTGAGTCAATGATATCGTACAACGTAATTTTAAACAATTTTTAAAAATGTTTTCTTGGGTTCAAATTTGTATTGTTTCAAATATTGTTTTTGATTTAAAAATGACAATTTTGTTTGTATTCAAAAAATATACACAAACTGTGATTTTTTTACATCTTAATGACATGAGTGTTTTTGAAGTTGTCTAAAAACCAAATATCTCTAAAAGTCAAGGCAAATATAAACAAAAAGTACACCTTAAAAAAAAAGGAACGCATTTCAATGACTGAAATGAAACCCTCCACCAAACCATAACGATCAGCACATACTAAAAATTAAAAAAATATAGAAAAAAAAGTCCACACCTTCCCAACTGACCACAAAATCCATAAAACACCTGTAGAAAAGTAAAATTCCTCGCTATATATGAAAACTAATTTACCAACAGGTTGGAAGTTCTTTGAAAACGGAAATTTCGTTAGAAAACACGGAAAGAGTGAGGGTTATCACTGATGCATGTCGGAAGTTAAATGAAACTTCTGGTCCTCATCTAAGTAATGAAGGGGTAAATCAACAGGGCGAACAAACAAGCAAACAAACAAACAAACGACTCAACCACTCAATGAGTTTCTTTCATTGGAATGAACAATTCAATGGTTTCTGAAATGAACGATTCAATAGTTTCTGATGAAATCTAAATTCTTATGGTACTTCAAGAGTTAATTGATGAATTAAAT
Source organism: Megaselia abdita (assembly GCA_001015175.1). Classification (NCBI taxonomy): domain Eukaryota; kingdom Metazoa; phylum Arthropoda; class Insecta; order Diptera; family Phoridae; genus Megaselia; species Megaselia abdita. The sequence goes on from JXPG01014577.1 coordinate 10,703, forward strand.
ACTAAATACAATAAGATGACTAGCCAATAGTTTACTTGATGCACTGAACACACTTATTGTTCTTATAGAGGGCTTCATTTTGTAGTTTGAGTGAACGCTTTGTGTGTTTGTTTAAAAAAATAGAATTTTTAATGTGCGTGACGGGGTTTGAACTTAGGGGATTTTGAAGTTTTTATGAGGCTTTGTTCTGCTGAATTTAATTATTATAAGCAAGGGCTAAATATTGATTTTGTTTCGTTCGTGAAACATAAAATTTGTCTTAGTTTTCCATTTCATTGATTTCAGAAAAAATTAGCTTTCTCTAAAATTATGTTAGGGCTTTAAAAAGATTATTTAAAAAAAAATTGAAAAAAAAAATATCTTTCTCATTTTAAAAATAANATTGAAAAAAAAAATATCTTTCTCATTTTAAAAATAAATGAAAAAAATATCTTTCTGAACAAAAAATATTTTAAGGCTTTAAAAACTGTGTACTGAGGTAGGACTTCAATTGTTATAAGGGGTAGGGTGAAAAAACTCAATTGTTATAAGGGTAGATGGTTGCTGAAGGTGCTAGCACTTTCGCCTTCCACTTTGACGATTCTGAGTTCGACCTTCAGTAATAACGTCAGAATTTTTCTTTTGTATGAGTCGGATACATTACCTGACGAAACCATCGTCGTTTCGATGCTGATTAAATAAATCTAAATAATCCAATACACTCGTTTGAATAGCAGACAGCTTATCACCGACTCTATTCAGATCTAAAAGCATTGATGTAGAAAAGCAGCTGCTAAACACATAATGAAGAAAGCCCTCCTTAATATACCTGCTATACCTTGAACCACCTTTGGCTCCTTATCTGATTTAGCTTTAGTAGTTATTATAAGAATACCTATACATTAGTTTTTGTCTTAGTTTGACATACCAAACAAAATAATTGTAGAATTTTTCTAATATTAATTGTGTAATAAATTGAATTACAACTTTTAAAAAATATTAAATTCACTTTCAACTTTCATAAAAGAAACTTAACATTTACAGCTTCCGATAGCTGGTGATATAGCATTGTTGAAAGCGAGACTTATGTTCTAGGCTCAAGTCCTCGAAGATTTTTTATTTTTTTTGTTAAAATATTGAGTTTTTGATTAGAAATATGCATTGAAATATTACGTTACATATTCTATATTCAATACACATATTAGCAAGATATTCAAATATTAAAATAATTTATATTTTAGTAAAATTTTCAATAAGTATAAATGTCTTAAATTGAAATCTTAAAATTTTAAATTGGAATATAAAAATGTTAGTATAGTTAGAAGTAACTTCTATACTAATAGTAAAAATACTAAACAAGAATTAGCTTAGAATACTATTTTTTAAGTAAATATTACGAAGCGAGATTTCTTTTTTCAGTCAGTCTTGAGTTCAAACCCAGACAATGTCTTTTTTATTTTACTATACATAAAGAGCTTCATTTTTAAAATACAAACATTAACATCTTTGACAAGCATGAGTTCAAACCCAGAAAATGTTTTTTTTTTATAACATTTGTACATGCTAAAAAATAAAAAAAAAAAAAACTAAAACACAATAAATTCCAGAGCATTTTGTTTTCTTCAAATGAAATTTTGTTTAAACGAGAAAACTTACGAATTATTTTCTTTCTTTTTTAAATAATAATATTTTTTCGAGCACTTAAAGAAATTTTGCATATATTAATTAAACAAACATATTTTATTCGACGAAGTAGGCGTTCGATGCGAAAAAACTTGTAATGCTTTTTTTGTCTGAAAATTATTGAATTATTATTTTTTTTTAAATTTAACGTTTTAGAATTTGTCTGGAAAAAAACATATTTATTCTTATTTCAAACACTGTTATAAAAACTTGTCTAAATTTTGTCTAGATTGAAAGTAGTATTAAATATATAGAGTATACTACTTTTGATAGAATTTAGAAAAAAAAACACCATCTGTTGGAGAATTGAGCAAAAAATGTATATATATTTGTTGGAAACGGAATTGACAATCGATACTAGCGACATCAATATTAAAAGCGACACCTAGCGGTTAAAAAAAACTCTACTGAGAAAATAAAAAAAAAATCATATGAAAACTAAATATATATTTTTAATAAAATATAAAAACAACAAAACTTATTTAATTAAAAAAAAAAAAGAAATGCAAAAAAGATATTAATTATATTTAGAGTTCTCAAAAGCTCCTGTGATTTTGTAGTGTTGATGCATCCTGGAAAACAAAATAATTAATATTAATAAATGTTTTTTGTTTGTTAAAGAAGAAAATATTAAGGACATTGAACTAAACGAGGCTGGATGTCCTTAACAGTCCGTCCTAGTTTGTTCAAAACATTTTCATTACGCAAAATCCTATGATTTCGTCTTCACTAAAATGGATTTAGTGAAGCCAAACTT
>JXPG01014577.1:13169-27206 GCA_001015175.1 Megaselia abdita
TCTAAAAGACTATCTGAGTGTACTTAATTCATAAAGGATATTCAACTAAATAAGGCTGACTGTCCTTAAAAGTCTCGGACTTTTCCGTCTGAATCTTTTTAAAATATTCCAATTGAACAAAAAACATTCATTTTTTGAGGGATTTTTAAGGACATCCAGCCTTATTTAGCTGGAAGCCGGAATGTGAATGGTTTTGTTCAAAGGGGCTTTTTTAAAAGTTTCGGACGGACTTTTCACGACATAGAAGTTTATATGTGATTTTTCTTTTGTACAAAATTAACTTTCATAACCTTAAATATAAGGAAATTCCACTTACCAACAGAACAAAAAGTGAAGCGTGCATACTCAAACAACATATAAAATAAATTTATTATTAAATATTTGCTGAGTATTTAAAATATAAATGAATAAAACAAGATAAAATAAGTAACTGAAATTATATTTCCTATTTTAATTATTATTTTTGCAACATTTCCTGATTTCCAAAATATTTACGAATCTATTTTGAACAAAAAATCCGAAATCAGCGACACTTTACTTGCAAACGAATCACCCAATCATGATTCTCTCGTACGTCATGAGATTATTGGAACACAAATGGCAGCACGAATTTCACACTAAACTGGTCTGCTTTTATGATAAAATGGTTCGGTTTTACAATAACACACAAACCATCAAATGTGATCCGTTGATCGGATAATAATGATTCTCTTTTTCACAACAGTGAAGGAGAAATCTTATTTTGTACAAACAGTTGTAAAATGAACGTAGTACGTTTTATTAGCATGTCCTCTTGAGATCAAATCCAAGCATTAGCAGGTTTGGTAGACATGAGTTCAAGTTCATAAGTCGTTTCTTACAGGCATGCTGACTTCATGTTTTTTTATTTCATAATATAAAGCCATGCACTACCAGACATTGAAAATATTCTTGAAGTTTGCTAAGTCTTCAAGTTCAAAACTCATCACAAACAATACAACAACCTTATTGTTAATGTCCTCATACACTGTCTTAAGCATTCTGCAAGGAACAAGTTCAAACTCAGATAACGTCGTTCTTTTACTACAAAAGCAGTGAATTTTTTTCTACAGTTGAAATCCTACGATTATTATTTCTTACAGGCATGCTTGTGATTTCATGTTTGTTCACTTGCCATGCAATACAAGACAATGAAACCATTCCTGAAGTTTTACTAGACATTCTTATGATTTCAAATTTATTAAATTTTAATGCATCACATATAAGACACTTAAACCATTCCTGAATTTTGTCAAGAATTTGAGTTCAAAACCCACCACAAACATTACTTTTCTAGCGGAAAACCTCTTCACAACCTTCTTCTTAATGGCCCCAGCCTCATATACTTTCTATAAGCATTCTGTTAGGAATGAGTTCAAACCCAGATATTGTTTTTTTCAATGGCTTCAATGTCTTATAGAAGCCCATTCTTGAAGTTTGCCAAGTATTTGAGTTCAAAGGCCCATACAAACATTACTTTTTCTAGCAAAAACCCTCTTCACAACCTTCTTCTTAATGGCTACAGCCTCATACATTTTCTTAAGCATTCTGCTAGCTGACGAGAAGTGTCATTTTTAAATTAAAACTATTAATTGATATTTATTTTTCTCTCCAATTCTTTCAGTTCTGTGTATTCGGGTGATCTTGATCAACTAATCATCAACTGTGTTGTATGTTTATAGGGAACAAAAGAAGGGGGCTCTTTTACATCGTTACTGAATGTTATTCCATACATTATACGACTGACTCAATTTAGTCGATTGATAATCTAATTAAGTCTAGAAAGTATCTAATTAGTTGATTCCAAACTAATCGATATTCAAATTCGATATTTTTCTCACGGTGGACCATTTCACTCAATCGATAAACATTTCACTAAAGATTTGTTGTTTTTTTTTATGAATAAATAAATGAATAGAAACAAAGTGTTTTAACCAATGAAATTCCTGAGAAACTCATTTAGAAAAAAAAAAAAACATCTTAAAAGAAATGGACCATTTGGTGTTTCCTGTTGAGTTGTTCTATACAAAAGTGCATCCTCTCCACATCACCTCTTATCCACACATTCGTGATAATTTCAAATTAACCTTTCGGTGATCTAATATGTACGTAGCAAGCAATTATAAAGATGAGATAGGTTGAAAGGTTACTTACTTAGAACAGCAGAAGAACATGATGAAATGATGATTATGACGATCTTGTTCTTTCTTTTTTTCATTCTTTCGATCTTTCTTCTCATCATAAAAATAAATACTGAGAATGTGATGGGTCGGGTCTTCCGGTCCAGTCGCAGTCGGTAGTTTTATAGAAATCTCATTTATTATATGGGAATCCGCTGAGCGATGAAGGCGCCCTTATAGGCATTGTCAAGGTAGATTTTCCTCTTCTTCCTCTATTAATCCAGTTGATATTTGAGATCACACGTGAAGATTAGACTGGTGACCGGAGGTTGCATGCAAATTGCATTTCTTTTGTGATTCTTTTGAATTGGGGGAACTAAACTGCATTTGGTTTCCTGTTGAGGAAAAGATGCAGTTTCTTGTTTTATCTTTTGTTCTTATTTGTTGAGAGTAATGGAGCATGGTTTTATTTTGATGGTATGATTCTTTTTTGAAATTTATGGTTTCAATTTCAAAGAAGAGCATTTACTTAGAAAGGCGAGAAAAGAATATTTTCTGAAGTTATGGGAAGAGTTCTTCTCAGAGCTACTGAAGGGTGAAACAATCTGTGCCATACCACAACCCAGTAAACACACAACTTCTTTAAGAAGTCTTAATTTTTCTCGGATATTTCAACTTTCATATAAGTAACCCTTCAAATATTTACAATTTTTCGTTTAAATTCGACTCACGTGATGGAAATGGAAACTTTAAAATTTTAAAACTTATTTTTCTCAGTGTTACTTCATACCTTTTTCACATTTCGCACTAGTCCGTCATATAAAACCAATTTTATCTTATTTATCTCTTTTTAAAATAAAATTTCTTCAAGAAGATTGAAAAATATTTCTAATAGATAACTTCAATATTTCAAGAAATCTTTAGTCTTCTTAAAGAATATTTAAGATAAAATGAGAATTTTTTAAGAACTCTGATTTCTTTTAAAATATGTATTGAAGATTTTTTAAAGAAAGGAATTGGTTGTCTGATAGAACGATTTAATGTTTCTTAAAGAATTCTTTTCAAAGAACTTAGAAGTCTGAAAATGTTCTTAAGCCCTTCTTAAAGAAGCTATAAAACAACTTCAGCACGAATAAAGTAATTATTCAGACTTCTTAAAGTAGCTTTTCGAAGAAATAAGACTTCTTTTAGACTTCTGTTTTCTTCTTCCTAAAGAAGTCTTTAAAAAAGGAAATTGTTTACTGGGAAGCGGAAGATCAAATATAATATGACTTCCAAAACGACGACGATGTTCCTCCACTTACCAGATCAGAGCTATCCAGACGTTAAAGAGCGAAGGAATTGACTGGCTGAACTGTTGGAAACTGCATTGCCTTCGTTCAACTATACTTTCCACAATAGTAATTTAACCTATTTCTTACGTAGTCATTTTTACTATTAATAGAAAATGAACACTAATCAATTATTTAGACTATTTAGTAGTAAATTTTACTAACACAAGAGTAGTAATTTTTGCAATTAATATAAATTTATACTGATTAAATATTTTGCTAATATTCTTACTACTTTGTAGTAAATTTTACTAACACCAGATGAGTAATTTTTACTATTAATAGAAAATCTTATTAAGCTGAATTCGTTACTAAAACTTTAACTACTTATACTAGTAAAACTTTAGTCATTTTTGCAATCTTTTTTATAGTAAATTTATGTGTTTATTAATGATTTTCTTACTACAAGTTGTGTCAAAGCCGCTCGAAAAACCTCAAGCTAGANGAATTTACGTAGTAAATTTTTTCACTACTTATTGTTTTCTGTATACAAGATCTTAACTTCCATTATGGCTGAGGGCCTTAAACCACCCGTCGAACGTAACGCTTTAACCAGAGATGAGCTATTCGCAATATATGGAGTTGTGTCAAAGCCGCTCGAAAAACCTCAAGCTAGACTCAAACTGTGAGGGGTTTTTAACAAAGAGAAGTACTTTCGCGCATCTAACATAGATACTTCCAACATAATCTATAACAAATATAGTCAAATTCTTGGATGTAATAAGGAGAAAAACATTCGACGTCAAAGACATACATACATATCATCCCTGTCCCAGTAAACAATTTCCTTTCTTTAAGACTTCTTTAAGAAGAAAACAGAAGTCTTATTTCCTCGAAAAGCTACTTTAAGAAATCTTAAATAAGTTTGAATAACTACTTCATTCACGCTGAAGTTGTCTAAAAGTGTTATTTTGAAAACTTCTTTAGGAAGGGAAGAAGAATTCTTTAAGAAACATTAAATTGTTCTATCAGACCACCAATTTACTTTTACGTTCGCCTAACGTATCTCTTGCCCCGGTTTTTAGTGCTGTCGAACATTGGTTCCATAGATCCTCCACAGTTTAGCTAGTCCGGACTTAACGTAGCTTTGTTCTTGTTAGAAATAAATTTAACAATATTAAAGTTTCCAGAACCAAAACCTACCGGTAATTCGTCTCCAGGTCTTGAGATCATTAGGAATCAAACCCTGAAAATTCTACACCAAATCCCTCACACACCTCATTGTAACAACAACCCCACCCAAAATCAATCGTCAATGCAACATCAGAAAATGCTTTAATAATCAATTAAACTGATGATCAATTGAAGTGAAGCTATGTGGTGTGGTTGAGTCAGCAAGATAATCAATAAGAATTTAATTTAGACCAATTTAGGCCAGTTCTACGTAACACTTGAAATGTGAACATGTGGTTGGAAACAAAACTCGGAATTTCGAAATGGTGTCTTCTCATATTCATTTTCGCTGACCAGACATGGTATATCAGTTTTGATATGCTTCACATGATGTATTATTTTCATAGGAAATCTATATGAGTGGCATATCTTGTTAGAATTTTAAGTGGTTAATTTTTTCGAGAACTATTGTAAAATATACTCTTTTTTCCGGGAAAATTGATATCAGTGATAAATCTTGACCCAAATTCATAGAAATCATTAGAGCTAGTTGATTTCCGCTCCAGAAATATACAAGTTGACCAACAAGAAATGGAAATCAATACACTTCAGTTGAGTTGGTTCTTCATCAGCACAACGACATTACAACCATAAGATACTTTATTAAAAGACATACGATGAAATTTGAGAAGCAAACAAAAAACATTGTTCACTTCAATAATTCATCTTTCCTGAGGGTCTTTTAATTCAAAACGAGTTTCTGAGAGAATTCTTCTGATGTTTCTCATGATCGTTTGCCTTTGCAATTATAAATGTTAGGTTCCCATAACGCCACTATTATTTTATTGCATTCGATTGATGGGTGGGGAGTTACTGATACAGGAATGGCATCTTGATTGGTAGGTTGGTATGTAATGAATTATTTTTGCAGTGGATGTGATGATGATTGCTTTGTAATTTTATTATCGGCTTTTTACATTGTTGTGTTTATGGTTTTATTTTTGTTGGGTAACTTCGCTGTTAAAAATCGAAGTGTAAATCGTTACACGTCAATCGGTGTAGCAAAAATGACACGTTTTGAGGTGAAATGTCTACACTTCAAAAGGTGTAGCCATTTTTACAACTGCAATGGAATACACGTCAATAATTATAAAGAAGTGTTTCGGGCAAAAAATTTCAAAAATTATTTACACCTGCAGTTTTAAAACTTACACGCTCAGAGGTGTAATGCTATATGTACACCTCAAACGTGTAAATTTAACACCCCGATTTTTAACAGTGTTTGCGGGGAGGTATTGTTTCTAGGGTTGAATCAACGTTCACAACGAATTAAAGGTGGCTCAAAGTTTAGTAGCTTCCTATGAATAGAATCAGTGATGAGCTTTCGTTTATTTTAATGAGTGTATTTCATCAACACCGAAATAACGAGGGTCTTATACTTCAACAAAAATAAATTCTTCCAAAAATACTGAAGTATGCACTGAGAATCAAACTCACAATCGTTAGAGTGGCGAGAGCGACTTCTATAAAGTTAGTTTGTGGTCAGAATGAAGAGTTGACTTAAGGCGGCGTAATGTGAAAGGGAATAGCCTCAGGTGCGTTTAGAGAATTTTTCTGGCTAACCTCACAACAACTGTCAACACAATGAAGCTATCTTCACTATCTACCCCAAATCAACTTCTAAAAAATATAAAAATTGCAATTAATAAAATTTAAAATTAAAGTTACTGATATTGGCAAAACATAACATCGTGTAAGAAAATATGTTTTGAAACACTTTACCTTCTAGACAACACAAGACATGTAAATCCAAAACAAACCCACACATTCTGCAAAGCTTGCTACCATAGAGGACCTGAATTCAAAACGCAAAAACAAAAACAGCCACTTTATTATGTATGCTTTTTACTGCTGCACCAAATACAACTTCCACTTCCACATGAAGGCCGCCCAGATTCTCACCTGAAGTTGTTTTCTTTCCAGAGGAAAATCAAAATGGCAAATATGCAATTACCATCCATTAGAAGCTCAGCAAACGTATGTCAAAATATGTGTTATTTATCAAAGGAAGCTGCTAAGCGGAGACATCCTCCGGATGAGGAACCAAAGTGAAATATCTCTATATACATAAACCAGCCTCCCAGTTATCCGCTAACCGGAGCGTGAACTTTGATTGTCGTTAAAGTAATTATCACGCTTTAGTGCAGATTTTGAATAGTCCAACAAAAAACATTCAGAATATTTTTAGTCGATGTGGAATTTTATTTTTAAAATTGTGAATTGAAAGAGCGCCAATTTATTTTTAGTGAAAAGGAAATTCTATTTAGAAAAACAAACCAAACTACGAGATGAAGAGAGAAGTTCATGAACTTGCTTTTCTTTGCTTCTTGTCTTTATTTTGTATTTATGTTGAATGAGTTTTACACATTATCGCGCATTATGTCATTGGCGTTTTTTTTGTTGTTGTTTTGTTCTTAAGACTTATTGTTGTTGTCCTGATTAACAACTTTTTTCTTTTTTTGGTTTAGATTTAGATTTTAGACTTATTTTGTCCAAGACAATAGAGATTCACTAAAATATGAGGCCACATATCAATAGTTGGCTCAAATATCAGCTGTTACAGATACGTCAGCCAGGGTCCAATATAAGCCATCTCCCAACAAGGCTTATATTTTCTTTCGACCGGCTTCGATAATTCTGCGAAAAAAAAGCTTCATTTAAAATCAAACACCAAATAAATTCTTCCAGAGGCGTGTCAATTAATTCCAGATTTTTTACATCCAAAAGTGTAACATTTTCTTAATTAATCATGCTCGTTTAAAAAATCTATGTTTTAATAGGGCTGTCTTTTCAAAGCTCCACTTTCTGGTTTTACATCTAATTTGTGTAGTTTTTTTTTTTTATTTTTTTTTTTTTCGTGTGTCCTACGTATTTTCTATCACAATCCAAACAGTCGTATATAAGATTTCTTTTTTTATTAGGATTTCTCTTGTATTTTAATTTTAAAAATAGAGAATAAGTTGTTTGAGTTTGATATCAGTATTTATTTTTTAATATGGTATGATTTTGTTGTCATGTTGTTTTAATCATAAAGAAAGTTGAACTAAAATGGCATAAAAAAACAAAGTTAGAAAAGGTTCGGCTTTGCTCTTTTTTGTCACTGGTTTTTAGTTTTCAATGTTCTCCTGAAGATAGTCAATGATGACGATGAGCAGTATTTCATCAACATATAAATGATGAGAGTCAAATTCCATAAACCACGAAAAGCCATTTGATAAAAATCAAATGTGTGCCTCGAAGATCAAACTCACAATCAAGATTCAAAAAAGTCAAGAAAGAAGATATTATCTATTTAAAGCCAAGCTCAAACCTGAGCCCCGTAACAATTCCGACCAGTTAGAGTACTTTTTCTTAAACACGTAGAGTAATGTTTAACGAAAACTTGTATATCTGGTTAGTTTTTATTTTTAGCTTTCCGCTCTGACTTTTGTGAGTTCGATTCTCAGTGCACACTTAAGAATTTTTCGTTAAAAGTTTTCTTTCGTATGTGTCAGAAAGGTCACTCTTGTCAACAAAATAGTGTGCCTCTAACTTTCTCAAAAGACAGCTTTTTCAGAAGTAGATAGGGGAAACTAAAAAACACATAAGTAGTTTATTTTATACATTTTTGGTCTCTTGGTGCGCTTTTAAAATAATTGTTTGGATTTACTAAAATTCTAATTTTTGTAATGTACTCAAAACTTTATATTTTTAATTTGTAATTCAAGACAAAATTATTTTAAAAATAGTCAATGTAATGTTTTCCTATTTTTCTTCTTACACAAAAGCAAGACGCGAAATTTGATTTATTTAAACATTGAAATATCCGAGAGGACTTTCCACTAATTTTCCCAATATTTAAGATTTTTCCTAGTCGGTAAATCTAAAATAGACCACTTTGATTCGATCGAATTTGTTCTTTCAAAATATGATAGGGGAAACTTCAAGCTAAAATGCAATCATTGCTTAAAAAGGAAGAAGTCAAAACCTTTTAAAATTCAAGTAAAATTTGCAACAACAAAAAATCGGTTTATTTTATAAAAATAATGTTAAATATCTGAATCCTATGTTTTTACACTAAATTTTCCAATGTAATATTAAAACAAAACAATTTTATTAAAATGTATTATATGTTTTATAAAAATAAAAGCAGCATCTTAAATCATAGAATTTTAACAAAATTTACTTATTTAAAAAATCAAAAAAAAAACAATTTTAGAAATAAATTTTAAAATAAAATTAATATTCAAGGATCTTCAAAAACCTTAGTTTCAATACTTTTTTGTATTTAATTTGAAAATTATTTCTCTGAATGTAGGGCATTTTTTAAATNGCAAAATTTACTTATTTAAAAAATAAAAAAAAAAACAATTTTAGAAATAAATTTTAAAATAAAATTAATATTCAAGGATCTTCAAAAACCTTAGTTTCAATACTTTTTTGTATTTAATTTGAAAATTATTTCTCTGAATGTAGGGCATTTTTTAAATATATGTCAGAGTCATGTNACAAAATTTACTTATTTAAAAAATCAAAAAAAAAACAATTTTAGAAATAAATTTTAAAATAAAATTAATATTCAAGGATCTTCAAAAACCTTAGTTTCAATACTTTTTTGTATTTAATTTGAAAATTATTTCTCTGAATGTAGGGCATTTTTTAAATATATGTCAGAGTCATGTCAAATCTCCATAATTTTCATATGATTTTACACATAATTTTCCAAAAATATATTTTGTTCTTCTTGAAATGTGTTCTAAAAATAAAAACAGCATTTTAAATCATAAATACAAAATTTACGTATTTAAAAAATCTAACGAAAAAACAATTTTAGAAATAAATTTTAAAACAAAATTAATATTCAAGGATATTAGAAAACTGAAACTAAGGTAATTTTTTGTATTTAATTTGAAAATTATTTCACTGAATGTAGGGAATTTATTAAATATATGTCAGAGTCATGTCAAATCTCCATAATTTTCATATGATTTTATACATAATTTTCCAAAAATATATATTAAAACATTTTGTTTTTATTAAGATGTAAAAAAAATAAAAGCAACATTTTAAATCTTACTATTTTTAAAAGAAAATTAATATTCAAGGATTTAAAAAAACGGAAACTAAAATACGTTTTCGCTTATAGATAATGGTTATAGATAATGGTATTGATATCTTTAATGCTAAGTACCCGAATATAAGTTAAAATTGTGCTTCTTTTTCAAACAAAAAAAGAAGTAGGCCGTATCGTCCGTCTGTCTGTCCGTAAACTTTTTCAAAATCAATTTTGAACACTTAAAAGAGATCTACTTGAAAACGTGATCTCTTTGAGATTCTCTAGGTAAAATTGCAAACTTCGCCCACTAAAAATACATTTTTTNAGAGATGGTTGAGATCTACTTGAAAACGTGATCTCTTTGAGATTCTCTAGGTAAAATTGCAAACTTCGCCCACTAAAAATACATTTTTTAGTAAAATTAGACTATTTCAATATGATTTAAATTATTATTTTAAAATAATTAATTATTATGAAAATGTTGCTACGTCTTAACTATTTTATATGTCGACAAATTAAAACAAGTTCCTAAAAACCTACTTCACTATTATACCAATTTACTTTAAAGTAATCTAAAAGTATTCTAAAAAAAAATACTACATTGAAAGTCTACAGTATGTTCATAGGAGCGCTCATTATTTTATGCTTCTGTTATTAACATTACGTTCTACATTTCACCACTTTAAACTACAGACTCCGAAGCGATCATTTTAGACACAAACCTGAAAATTTTTTCGAAGATTGCATTTTGTAAAATATACAAGAACCTCATTTTAAATTTCTACATTAGAAAGCAATGAATATAACTCAAAAAAATTGCGTAAACAAAATGCTAATCAGTGCCATACATTAGAAGTGCTCTACAAACAAAAGTCCAACTGGACTGCAACTTTGTATTCTTATCGATTCAACAATTCTTATCGAATTATTTGCTCAATAAATATAAAAAAAAGTCACGAAGTAAATATGAAATTCTCATAACACAGACTTTCATTTTGCACTGTAATTATATTGACTTCGCCGTCTGTTAGAAATGCAAACACAATTTTTATTAATCGAATCGATTGTGATTTAATGTTCATTATATTTCGTTTTTCTTCTCTCTTTTTATCAATGAAGAGACTTCAAAATGGAAACAACATTAAAAAAGAAAAATTCTCTTAAGAAAAATAATACAAACAAAATAAAACAAAACTCTCTTAAAACTTAAGTCTTCTCTTAAAAAAAAGAATCTTGAAAACAAAAATTACCACAGAATCCAATGTACCCGAAGAATGTATTTATTAAACCGGTTCCTAGAGGTGAGATCAGAAGCCGAGATTTGAAGAAAGAAAAAAGAGAGAGAAACATAAAAATTTCAAAACAAAAGATTTAAGCCAGAAACTTTTTTGTTGGTACATGAAAAACATTCAATCTTGTATGTCCAAGTACGTTGTGCTTGTAATCTGATGTGAAGTGAGGTGAGTTCATGTTGTTGTTAATGTCGATGTAAAGAAGAACGGTAAGAAAAAAGTAAAGACAAGAAATTACCATGGAACGTGCTATTTTTGCTAATCCTTTTCCTTGCCTTTGCCCTTTCTTAGTCTCCAACGTTTAATGGGCTATAAAAGTACTAAAGCAGAAAACACTTCGTGGATACAACACATTAATTAATTAGTTACTTAACAAAAATTATTTAGAAGCCCACTGTCTTGAAAGAGAAAAGGTTAAGTAATGAAGAAAATGGAAAATAATTACCAAGAAGGGAAAAGTTGTGGTTTATGCGTTGCAATCGCAACGCAACGCAATGAATTCTACTACCAATTGTTAGAATTGTTCGATTCGAAGCGTGCGGAGTGTAAAACACGTTTACTTTGCATTAATTTTCTACAGGAATGTTGTCTGGTCTTACTTACTCTGTTAGATGGAGTGAAGGAGAGGAGATTATTGCGGTTGCAGCATTATAGTTTATATGAAATTTTAATTAGGAAAACTATGAAAATTCTTGTGTTTCTATGATTGCAATTCAATTTCATGCCAATGGGGGTATTTGTTCAGAATAATATAACATGTTGATTTGTAGATTTCTGGTTTCCTTGTTTTTCTTAGTTTAGATTTTATTGTTCAGGTTATTGTAGGGGTTTAGGAAACCACCCGAATTGTATATACTTCAACATTCTTTAGAAAATATTTAATGAAACTTTAAGATACTTTTTTGGTTGAAAATTAATGTCACAATTAGTTAGTTGCTCTTATATAACAATTTTACTGCCTTTAGTGTCTATACAATATTAAGTATATTAATATAAATCTATATTATAACTAAGATCAGTTCTGTTCGATGTCTTATGTATAATTAACATCTTCAGCATTCAGGTTATTGTCGAGGTTTAGGAAAGCACCCGAATTGTATGAATTTAAACATTCGTTAGAAAATATTTCGTGAAACTTTAAGGTAATTTTTTGGTTGAAAATTAATGTCGAAATTAATTGTGAATAAACAAAAAATAGTAAGAATTACTAAAAAATAATTGCTAATTTCTCTTATAACAATTGTATTGACTTTCGTGGTTTTCTATACAATATTAAGTATATTTATAAATATTTATTATAACTAAGATCAGTTCTGTTCGATGTCTTATGTATAATTCCCAGCGTCAGCATTGTATTTTTTTTTCAGTAAATTATTACATCTTCAACTTAGTTTAAATTAATATAATATATGGGACTCATGAATTTGCTTAGCTTAGAGACTTCTATTTGCCAGTACGATTTCTCGATCTCGCAAGTATCTGACCAAGGTCACTGATCTTCCAAGGATTCTTCAAGGCTTTCTTTCGTGCCCCCAGTAGATTCAGGTATTCTGCATAACCAACCGTTGAAAGTCTTAAATCACAATGAGTGGGAAACTTCTTCGGGGTTGACCTGCGGCTATGAGAGAAGAGCTACAATTGTTACCCAGAGATCTTCGACATAGCTTTCTAAGACTTGCAGGGATTCCAAACTGGTTCATGGCTGAGAGCAGGTGTTTTCTCTCTAGAATGTCATACGTTTGTCAATGAGTAGTTCCTTTGAAACATCCATTATTTATCGTAGTGTGAAGATCTGGTCAGATGTTGATTTCTTAGGCATTGGGAGGGACCAATGCCTATCCGTACCTATCCTATCCGTACCGTCATCTGGAAGCAATCGATGAAGGGTTACCCAGCTGCTTTGTATAACCCTGCATCTATACCATCCGAACCCTCCGTTTTGTGGATTTCCAGTGTTTGGATTGTGGTAAAAGCTTCTGCTCTGGATGGTGAACGAACTACGTCGTTGTTAGTGAAATGATCATCATTTTCTTGTTCAGTGACTCTGTTTTCACTGTTGAGGAGCTCTGAAAAATACTCTTCCCATCGTTTAACAACCTCTTCTTTACCTAATGTCATATTGGACACATAAGCCTTTCAACTCTGGTTGATGTTCTTGTAGAAATTTCGGACTTCATTCTGTTTCGTAATACTTTCAAATTTTCGGAATTGTTTTCGCTCAAACTGTCGTTTCTTTAGTCGTCTTAGTATTTTTGAATCACGAAATTGTTCATGATTCGCTCTTGTGCCTCTTTGGATTTTAATCTTATACACTCGTTCTTTTTCGTAACTGCATCATCTTATATCACAATAATACCAATGTTCGAATTCCAGCGGTAGCGATATTTTTTTCTCACTTGTATAGTTTGTTCCATAGTTCACAAAGTTCCACAGTTTATTCTGTTTCATATTCGTGTCGTTTTTTCTAGTCCAGAATATGTATATTTTTTGTTCTTCAAATAGTTTCGATGTTCTTCTCCTTGCCTCACGAAATGTTTCATGATTCGCTCTTGTGCTTAATCTTGTAGGCTCGTCCCCTTTGCTCAACTGCATCATCTTATATCACAATAATACCAATGTTCGAAGTCCAGCGGTAGCGATATTTTTTTCTCGCTTGTATAGTTCGTTCCATAGTTCAACAGTTCATTCGTAATCGTGTCGTTTTTTCTAGTCCAGAATATGTATATTACTGAAAAGAGAACAATGTCTAAGTTTAAATTACTATCTTTTCAAATATTTATGTCTTCTTTGTGCTTTTAATATTCTACAAATCGCTCATGCTAGTGTATTGTAAGAACGAGTAGTAACATTTCTAGTATAATTAAACAAACCATTCTTAAAAAATAAAGACGACTGAAACCTTCAACCCCGTATGCCTCAGAGAAACCACCATTATAAATATAATCGCAACACCCACAAATAATATTCCCAGGAAGACCCACATGATTACAATGTCTGATCTTTTACCCCCAAGCCCTAACACCAAACACCAACAAAGCCGTCCCATCGATTAGAAGAAAAAAAAAGGG
>JXPG01014585.1:0-13294 GCA_001015175.1 Megaselia abdita
AGTACGTCAAACTAGTTCTCATTGAGGGGAATGTTTTCCGTAATTAATTAAATAATGAATATTTTAGTATTTTTTTTTATTGAATTGGTTTATTTTCTTTAAATGTTTCATAATTTCATTTTATTTTGCTTTTCGTGGTAATAAAAATTTGAGTAAAAGCTTTCTTAATTAATGGGGGTATTTATTCATGTTAAGATGGAACTTCGATCAAAATACTCGTCTAAAATTTGTTTTTATTTTTATTTTTTATTATTGGAACTTGAATCTGGGCTTAATTTTTAAAATGATTAAAAAAACTAAGCATTTCTGTTGATATTTAGCATTTTATTTATCATAATATTCAAAAATCCTTTACAATGTTTTATTGTAAAATCAACAAACGCTTTTGAACTGTCATCAATTCCAAATTAATATTCAAACTCCAATTAAATTTCAGTACACCTTCGAAGCGCTCTTCAGATCAGAACAATACGCATTAGTAGACAATGCTTGTCGAGAGTACCTCTTCGTAACAGAGTTTTTCATGGTGAGAGGAGCTCAAGCCCAGGACTTGTTCAATCAAATCATGGGTAAAACTATGACTTTGATGATTGTGAGTGTAAATTCAGGATTTTTAATAAGATCTAAAATATATTATTTTCAGAAAAACCTGGATACGAATGTTATGCAATGCTTCGATACCATTGCTATGTTTCTTTGTATTCAACTTATTTACAGGTACCAATTAATGTGTCATAAACGGTGTGTACCAGCGTTAGACAAGTATTGGGACTCGTTGCAATCCTCAATTTGGCCAAGATTCGAATATGTCTTCCGATTGAATATTCAGAGTATTCGGGATTGTGATCCAACAAAGTTCAGTAAGGAAATGGGTCCTCATTATGTGAGTATATAAACTGAAGTTTGTATTGAAAATAATGACATTTTTAAACCAGATAACTCGAAGATATGCGGAGTTCTCAGCAGCTATTGTCGGAATATCTGAGCACTTTCCGAACGAGACAGTCAGTCGACTTTTACTGGAGCTCCAAAATGAGGTGGAGTGTTTTATTCTACGGATGTCCGCGATATTCCCCTCCCGCAAGGATCAACTTATTTACTTGATCAACAATTATGATCTTGTCCTGGGGGTTTTGATGGAGCATATAAGGGACAACTCTAAAGAAGCTGAGGCGTTCCGTGAACAATTGACTTCGAGAAGTGCTGAGTACGTGGAGGAAATTCTGTCTCCCCACTTCGGTGGAATTATTCAGTTCATAAAAGATTGTGAACCTTATTTAGAGAAAGAACAAACTGATGAATTAAAAAGACAAGAAAGACGGTCGTTGGCTTTGGTTGCCACATTCTCGGCCAATTGGAAGAAATCTCTGGAAGAACTCAACCGAGAAGTTTTATTATCATTCCCTTCGTTAGTGACTGGGTCACATTTACTACAATTGGCTTTAGCCAGTCTTGTGCAATATTATCATCGTTTCCATAAGCTTTTAACGTCCAATGTTAAAGCGCAACTTACCAACATTCACGTTATTATGGTTGAAATTAAGAAATATAAAAGTAATTATTAGTTTATTGGGTTTTATTTTTGAAAATATTTGAATGCTTCCTTCAAAATTTCAAGACAAATAGTGATATTTTTAAGAATATGCCTTTATTAAGGGAATATTTTTCCGAACTTCTTGGCAACGATATCCGTGATACCATGTCAAGAAATCAGTTTGTGAAGAAGACCGGGGACCTTTTTTAATAACATTGGGGAATATCAATTTGGCTTCAGACCGGGAAAATTTAGCTCTGATCAGAACTTTACATCAACAGTCTTTTAACATCAAGATTGGAGCTCATGAGTTCAAGGCAGTCAACAATTTCACGTATTTGGGAAATTGAGCAGGATTCTCATATCTAAGCTTAAACGAAGAAGCACTAAATTACAAGACACCCTTAATGCCAGATCTGATGTTTGGGACCGAATCGTAGGCATTGTCAGATACAGATAGAAACCTGCTAGGGGTATTTAAAAGGAAAATACTGCGTATGATTTATGGACCTATATGTGAAAACGACGAATGGAGAATTTAATTTTTCATTTAACTACATGATATACAATAACAGTTAATTTACAATATTTCTCTTAAAGTAAATACCATGCTGTTACAAACATCGAAATATCCCACATCAATCTGTCTCTCTCAAGATTTGATATAAATGTTCAGTGCATATTAAGTAAAAATGAAAAGATTAAATTGTTTTGTATTTTTTGTCTTTTATTATTTTTGTTTATTTATTTTTTAAAATATTGAAAATAAGATATAAAAATAAAATTTTGTATGGGATTATTTGATTCAGATATTGTTTTTAGCTATTAATTTATTTATGTTAATATTTATCTTAATCAAAATGTTTAAAAAAAAAAAAATAAAATTCTTATATCTTAAGAATATTAACATATTTTTTTAAATAACTAAAGAAAGCTTAAAATTTTTGGAAATAATATCAATAATAATATTTATTTGCAAAGAAAAACCTTTAAAATAATTTTTTTTTTTAAATTATCAATTATTGTGTTTTTATTATTTTTATTTCTAAGTTAATACAATTATATTAACTTTAAAAATATAGAATTAAAAAAAAGTCAAATAAACAAAAAAAAAAAATACTCAATTATTATTTATCATAATCAAAATATTTAAAAAATATAAATTTCAAGATTTTAGTTTTAATCTTGGTTGTCTTCAAAATGTATAATTAAAAAAATTAGAAAAACAAAATGATCCTTCATCATAAATGAATATTTGAAGATTCTAAAGCTTCATGATTACAAAATTTCATAAATAATAAATCATGCGCTTTAAATAACAAAAAAGCAATGAAGTGTTTTTTTGTTTAATTTATCTAGTTTAGAAAGTTTTACATTGATTTTAAAAGTTATTCGNATCTAGTTTAGAAAGTTTTGCATTGATTTTAAAAGTTATTCAGATTTTTGTTTTAAAACGAAAATGTCATTTGCGAAATATTGTTGAAATTGCAATCTTTAAATTCAAATTAAATTTTTAAAACTGGTCGAATTTTAAAAGTTTCAATATTCGAGCTCATTCTTGTTTTTATTTGTACTTGTAAGAACCCATAAAAAATGTTTACTTGGAGGTAATCTGCACAGAGACTTATCACACATTGTGACGCACGCTAAATACTGCGAGACTCTTACCAACTTAACGCTGATGCAAGGTTCAAGTAGAAAATATAAAATAATACAAAGTTGAATACTTTATTTAATAATGTTTATAAAAAAGATTTTTTTGTTTTTCTAAAATAGATTATTTTTAATTTGAAACTTTTGTATGAACTATAATGTGCATCGAAAAATCTCTGTACAGTAAAAAAGTAATGCCAAGTAGAATACATTACAGACAAATATTTCGTTACATGGAGTTTTTTTGATTTGTTTTGAGAGATTTTTAGTGCTCTAAAGGCTTATTTTTAACCTGATGAGATTTAAAAGAAGTTAAAATAACAAGAGACCAAACATTTTCTTTAAAGAAGGATTTAGACCAGCTAAATTCAAGGCGAATTGCGTTGTTTTCTCCTTTTATGTATATTGTTATCATTATGAGACTTCACTCACTTTGGCGTAGTAAAGTTGAACATATTTTCTGAAAAAGCAGGTATTTTACGAAGCTATCTCCATCGCTTTTTATGAGCTCAACTGGAATGCTATAGGACTCTTGTTTGTTAGTTGTGATTACCTGGTATCTTCGAAAAGAATATCTGTTTGACCATTAGGTAAATCACTGGTATGGTTGTCAAGAAGCTCAGAAGTCAGAAATCCATCTAGCGAAAAAATCATGATCATTCAGCAACAGATTTGCAGATATTACCTTAGTTTCTTTATGAGTTTCTACCAAATCAATACCCACATTTGTTTTTACATTTATATTATATACTAGAGAAAATATGGCATATCATTGTGTCGAATTAAAATTAGTTAGTGTTACATGTTTCATCTCCGCCATGATTCGACATATTGATGTCATGTAATTTTTTCCCTAGTATGTAATATAAGTGTTAATACAAATGTGACTATTAATTTGTTGAAAACAAATAACTTCTCTATCAATATTTAAAAATGTGTATTACAAAAGTCCCCAGATACATCGTTGCAGAAGGTTAATTGTGAAGGTTCTGCATTCTTCTCTTTTTTTCACTTTTGTACAATTCTGTTTAGATCTTCTTTAGATTGGACATAAAACTTCAGTGAAGTCGAGCACATAAAGAATGCAGTGAATGCTTAGAAGAGCTCTTATATCATTGACATTAAGTAAATGTTTACTAAATGCCTTCAAGAGCCTACTTGGATAATTAACCCGAGTTAACCTTATAATTGGAAACGCGATAAGATAATAAAAAGAGAACAAAACAATTTTACTTTGCACCCGTTACTAATTTTCTTAAAAAAAACTGCCTAATCATAGAAGATTGTTTACTAAGAACCCCAAAAAAACAAAGAAAACTAAAATCCCGAGTAATATCATTTATTAATCCTCATCAGATAATAACATTTCGACCAAATCCTTGTTGGAACATCTCGAGCCATCAAGCCTTTGCGGTGATTTCCAGCGCAACAAAGTCGGGAGGAAAACAAGATGAGTTCTTGGGTCTTTCCTGAAGGGACAGTTCAAGTCTTTCCAGCTATTAAAAAAAACCCCCATAGAATCATCTGGAAAAATTGGTCTTAAATAATACTCACTAAACACGCTCTCCCACTTCTACGTGGATGAAATGCGAGGTTTCTGGAGCTGTTGATAAAGCTTCCTCAATGACGGGCTCAGCAGTGACACAGTAAGGACACCAAGATTTCCCTCCTTCTTCCTTTCCGCCGGAAAACAAAACATGAATCACGGATTCGTTTTGCGCTTCCAAATCTTCTACGAGCTTGGTGAATTCCTCGTATCCCTTAACGTGATGTTTTACAACCATTTTTAAATCTGCAGGTTTTGCCTGATGAAGAACTTTCGTAAAGTCCGAAAAAAAGCGTCGGAGAAACGTTTTGAATTAAATGAAATACACTTGAGAGAAAAAACTGTTATCTGCTTTTTTATTTTGTCTTATCACAATGACTCAGCCGACTTAGGTTATAAGTCGACGAAGCATTTTAGTCGTTTCATATCTAGTTAGGTCAGCCGTTTCATATTTCCCATCGGCGCCGAGGCGGCAGCTACGTGAACCCAATTTTTATCAACAGATATTTTTTTATCGATATGGATCTGGATGGGTCTCGTTTTAAATGAAAAATTTTCATTATGGCTTTTATTTTTTTTTAAATGAGAGGTAAAATTATTATATAAAGTAATCTGATTTCTGAAATCAAACCAACCTAAATTCCCAAAAATCATCTATCTATAATCATTCTTCTAAGCTTCTAAATCACATTCTTTATACCAAAAAAATCATTTCACTAATATTTTGTTTGATAGCGAGTTTATGGCGAGGGGTGGGACACTTCTCCTAAATTTGTACAAAGACTGAATATGTCCAACCTCTTGTTAAGACTGAAAGACTGCACAAAGAGACTGACAGTGTAAAAAGCTATCCAAATATACCAAACATCTTCTAGAAACATATGAAAAACACTGAAACAAGAAGAAGAAATGTCAAATCAAAGATAGAGACTGAAAGGACTGACACTTTTTGTACAAAGACTGAAGAAGTGTCCCACCCCTCGCTTTATGGCAATTTCAAAATTCGGGTTTTGATACCTCTAGAATATTTTTTCACGCCACGAAATTTCAAACATACTGTTTCATTTTTATTAATGAAATGTTTTATTGAGATTGATTGTTGATATTCAGGAACTTAGCAGCCCAAGTAACCTTGAAGACAAGCCCATTGACCAATAGTCAGAATGACGTCATAAGACTGTCTTTTTACGTCATTTGCCGGTCAAAATCTGACGAAGTTTTTGCTGGTAGTGAATTGTCATAAAATTAGATTTGATTATGACAGATTTATAAATAATTCCTTACAAGCAATGAGTTCGTCAGACTTTGACCGGCAAATGGCGTCAAAATAACGTAAAAAGACCGTCTTATGGCGTCATTTTAACGCTGGTCTGACTAGTCACGATTTGGTTACTTGAGAAGCCTTCGGCATCACAGGTATTTCCCGTAGATGGGGCCATGGAGGACTTCTAATTTGGAATCCTTCAAGAGACTGGCATTTTACCAATAGTAGCCTTAAGGAATTCCACCAAATCTTCATGCCGGCTGAATGAAAATATAAGCCATGCTGGAACGTGGCTATGGCTGACGACTTTCACGCGGCTGGTGGCTTATATTGGACCATGGCTGTCATGTCTGCAAACAAGAAATAAGAAAATTGGCGTTTTCACCTATCGCCGGCTTAAAAAGCAACCCGACTGACATTCCTGATAACATATGTTTAGTTTCCGTGTGGTTAAGTTTTCACGCTTCCATCGCTCGTAATTTAGTTTTGGATTTTCTGAATTAAATTAACTATGACAATTTTGACCAGCCTTCGCCTTTTGACCAGCTACAGCCGGTCAACTGCTGCCCATGTTTTGAAACAGGTAAACGTAGCTTATCACAAAATCCAACAAAGTTACATAATTTCTTTCCACTCAGGGATTCTGCAGTCATGCCAAATTTGCTGAGCATAAAAAGCTGGAGAAGATTAGGAACATTGGAATCTCGGCCCATATTGACAGTGGGAAAACCACTTTGACTGAAAGGATTCTGTTTTACACCGGGAGAATCGCTCACATGCACGAAGTCAAGGGCAAGGACAATGTTGGGGCTACGATGGATTCCATGGAGTTGGAGAAACAAAGAGGTATCACAATTCAATCCGCTGCCACATACACCATCTGGAAGGAAAACAACATTAACATCATTGACACACCTGGTCACGTAGATTTCACTGTCGAAGTCGAAAGAGCTCTCCGTGTCTTGGACGGGGCTATTCTGGTTCTCTGCGCTGTGGGAGGAGTTCAATCGCAGACTTTGACTGTAAATAGGCAGATGAAACGCTACAATGTTCCCTGCCTCGCGTTCATCAACAAACTCGACAGAACTGGGTCCAATCCTGACAGAGTCCTTTCCCAAATGAGATCAAAACTTCAACACAACGCGGCTTTCATTCAACTTCCAATTGGTCTTGAATCCGACTGCAAAGGAATTGTGGATTTGGTTTCTGAGAAAGCCATTTATTTCGAAGGTGATCTGGGAATGCAATTGAGAATCGACGAGATTCCCACTGACATGAAAGAGGAAGCTAAAGAAAGACGTCAAGAAATGATTGAACATATCTCAAATGTCGATGAAACTCTTGGCGAACTTTTCTTGGAAGAGAAATCCATTACCGAGGATGACTTGAAAGGAGCCATCAGAAGGTCCTGCATTAAACGTAGCTTCACTCCAGTTCTCGTAGGAACAGCTTTAAAGAACAAAGGAATACAAACCCTCCTCAATGCGATCTTGGATTACCTTCCAAATCCCGGAGAAGTCGAAAATACCGCTTTAGTAGAGAAGGAAGGAAAGGAAGCTGAAAAGGTTGTTTTAAACCCAGCGAGAGATGGAAAGGATCCATTTGTAGCCTTGGCTTTCAAATTGGAAGCTGGAAGGTTTGGTCAACTCACCTACATGAGGTGTTACCAAGGAGTCTTGAGGAAAGGAGAGAACATCTTCAACACGCGTACCAACAAGAAAGTCAGAATCGCTCGTTTGGTAAGACTTCACTCGAATAACATGGAAGACGTTAATGAAGTCTACGCTGGAGATATTTTCGCCTTATTCGGAGTTGACTGCGCCAGTGGAGACACCTTCGTAACAAATCCAAAGCTTGAGTTGTCCATGGAATCTATCTTTGTTCCGGAACCAGTCGTTTCAATGGCTATTAAACCAACTAACCCTAAAGACAGAGACAATTTTGCCAAAGCTGTCGCGAGGTTCACTAAGGAAGATCCTACGTTCAGATTCCAATACGATCCTGATGTTAAGGAGACTTTGGTTTCAGGTGAGCTTTTTTTTTCTTTTATTAATATTTGGGGGATTTTTAAAAGTCAAATTTTTTAAGACTATTTTTAATTTTACAAAAACTTTATGAAATAATAAGAATCCGGAAAAAGTATTAAGCTCGTTGGAACATTTCTTTTCAAAAACTTGTACACCATTTATGTTGCATTTTTCCACCCTTTTCATTAATTTTAGTTTTTTTTTTATTTTGGAATAGTTTAACTTTCAACCGACGAAGTTATTAGAATAAGTGGCGGCTTAACTTTGTGTGTCTCCAAATCTGAACAAATATCGATTATATTTAGTTTATTCGAGTTTCTTGAGATTGATTTTGAGGAGGTGGCACCAGCAGGATCTCAATTGTGCTAAGGCGGTCTTTGCATATCTGGAAGATTCAGTTCTGTTGGAGTTTCTTGCTCCTAATGCCAGCTAGATTTTCTCGAACTGACATGGCGTGTATGTTTTTATATCCTATTTAAGTTTATCAAATATCAGGACCGATTTTTGGCAGGAATGCTCGAATATTCATTTGGTCCCAGTTGGTGTTACAGGGTTGGGATGCATAGATGGTGATTGGAATGTCGATATGACACACTCTTGTGGAACTCCTGGTTTAACATTTCTGAATTTAGATTTGGCATTCCTAAACGGTACCAAGAAAATGACGATATATTTGGTTGTACCCAAACAACCTATTCTCACCAAGTAGGAAACCTTCCTATTAAAGGGGATTTGTTCCAGAGATTTTAAATCAATAAATAAGTACTGTCCCAGTTCCCATATAGTGGTACCTTCATCTGCATAAAGCAAAACGAAGGCACCAGGGGTGATTAGTATCAGTCTCCAGTGCATCTAGTCCACACCTTGGACTATTAGGAGCTGATACAATACCTATTCTCCTGGTATGCCTCCTGAAATTCCAGTGGCCTGTGGAAGCAAAGATGCTCCTCCTGACTGTTTCTCTATTGTATCCTAGTAGCGTTTTTGTCTGTTTTGGCCGTTTTGGGTCATTTTGACTTAACGTTTTTGGAGTCCACTTTAACCCAAAATTGTTGCATTCCTTCTACCAGATGTTGTTTTGCTTTGAGGTTCCTGTAATCAAGGTAATAATCCAGTTAGCACTCATTCGTTTAAGCTTCTTGCATTCTTTTACTAAGGATGAAGAGATATATGTTGATTGTATGGATTTAAGCGCCGCTTGACTGTCCACACATAGCAACCTTAATTTTGTCGTCGATGATTTCGTGCTCCTTTAGTGTGATGACTTCCTTACAGACTATATAAATGGCAAAAACTTCACCTTGAAAGACCGTGCAGTAGTTAAAGAACCTTCACCGCGGTGTTTTCAATATGGAAGCCTGATCCGCATACAGTCCATCTTTATATCNGCAACCTTAATTTTGTCGTCGATGATTTCGTGCTCCTTTAGTGTGATGACTTCCTTACAGACTATATAAATGGCAAAAACTTCACCTTGAAAGACCGTGCAGTAGTTAAAGAACCTTCACCGCGGTGTTTTCAATATGGAAGCCTGATCCGCATACAGTCCATCTTTATATCTGATACCATATTTTGTCTATGGAATTTCGACATGTGTAGCCACTTGACTTTTTCTTCTATGTTCCTTTTCCAAGAGAGTTTAGAGTCTCGGTAGATTCCAAGATACTCATCCAAATCATCCAAGATTATTTCGGGTACTTTTTAGAAGAAATGACGAAAGGCTGATTGGTTTATAGTCATTAGCCTCAGAGTGGTCCACTTTTGCCTCTTTCCAGGTGTTTGGTATGGACCAGGTATTCAGCATTTCTTATAGACATCCATTAAGAAAAGGGCTATTTGGTTTGCTGTAACATGTAGCATTTTTATAAGAATTCCATCCACACCAGTTGATTTTTACAGATTAAAGGTTCATATTGCCCATAGTACCTTTTTCACCATTACAAGGTCTGCAATTAGAGATTAGAGTTGTATTACTTAGGTCTAATGATTTATTGAAAAGGGTCCTAACGTCTCTCACTAGCTTACTGAAATTTTATTTTTCCCAGGTCAGCTTTTGCATGATGAATTGAACGCCGCGAGGTGAGAGCTAGCGTGGTTTTTGCCGTAGTGTCCTTAATGTCCCCTTTCGGGTTTTCAGCTACAGATTTAAGTTTTCTAGAAGCTATTTTATTTACTGAACCCAGTTCGCATTCCGAGGATTTCTAAAGCCAGGCCTAGAATCCTGAATAAAGTCTATATCATATTTAATTAATTTATGGAGAGAAAGAATTCTCTTTTGAAACCGACCATACTACCCTTATTGCAGATCGAAAGGTTTATTCGGTGCTTTGACAGTCTGAGTACTTGGCGGTTTCCTGGTTTGAAGGCTCCTCTTCATCCAGTCTTGCTTCTCCAACTCAGCGAATATACTGGCTTCCTCTTNTATATCAGAAATATTCGACACCAGCGTGAGCTTGTAGTTGCGCACCCGGAACTCTTGCACACCATTTCCGTCGATCTCCACGTTGACATTGACTCGATTGATCTGGATTCGAGTCGAACGACTTATCCATGGTATAGAAGAGTTCCCCTTCGATAATTTTCATTCAATCTTTATTGATTCTCAAGGCCAGTGATCCGCGGTCGTTGCNCTGGCTTCCTCTTCCGCCCCCTGAGCTAACGTGTCAATCTTTGATACGCGACCCGGTATCACCTTCGACACCAGCGTGAGCTTGTAGTTGCGCACCCGGAACTCTTGCACACCATTTCCGTCGATCTCCACGTTGACATTGACTCGATTGATCTGGATTCGAGTCGAACGACTTATCCATGGTATAGAAGAGTTCCCCNTCGACTTATCCATGGTATAGAGTTCCCCTTCGATAATTGGATTCTCAAGGCCAGTGATCCGCGGTCGTTGCAGACATCGTGCCAGACGCTTGACTCTTCTTTGTTTGGTCCGTTCGCTTTGCGCCTGGTGCGTCAGCCTTCATCGCTCACTTAATTGGTTTCTAAATAGATAACATTTCATATATGGCAAATTCATTAAATATTGTAGAAGCTTTACAAATTTCNTTGCAGACATCGTGCCAGACGCTTGACTCTTCTTTGTTTGGTCCGTTCGCTTTGCGCCTGGTGCGTCAGCCTTCATCGCTCACTTAATTGGTTTCTAAATAGATAACATTTCATATATGGCAAATTCATTAAATATTGTAGAAGCTTTACAAATTTCGAACACCATGGAAATTGAGTTTCTAGTAGGTTAGGTTATTAGTCTCATCAAAAGATTTTGTCAAAGTTCCTTTATCATTCATTAAAAAAGCTTTGGAAGAATGAGTCTTAGAGAGAATTTTCCTTAATAAGCCTCATTTCTCACATTGCCAATTGATTCACAAAATATCTCCCAGTTACCATCCTTGTATGAGTCATTGAATTGTTATCATACTCTTTTCCTAAATAGTTACCTAAAAAATATGAAGAAAGATTCCTTTTGCTTTACATATATTACAAAACTTCTTAAAACCATCACGTCAGTTATATATTCAGCACAATTAATAACATTTTCATGAGATATTAATTCGAGGATTTCAAATTTGATATTATCTTCAAAATGTTTTTCTAATTTATTCCAATCAATATTGGTTTGGTTTTTATACAGAATTGGCAGAATTTTTTGAGAAGGATATTCTAAATGTAAGAAAGGGTATTCAGTTTTTATTGTATAAAGTGACATCCATAATTTCTCAGACAGTCTTGGGAAATTTATGGTGAAATTATATTTCAGTACAACATTTAATAAATCACTTTGCTATGTAAGCTTTCAGTCCTCATTTCTTACCCAGAAATTTTTTACACGTGTACCACGCAATAAGTGCCTTTTTCCTTATTAATCTTTTTTCTCTTTCTAAAAAGAGGCTCAGTCTTATCTGAATTTTCTCTGGTAGTAGCCCATTTCTTTAAGCGTAACAGCGATCTTTTTATTAACTCGCTTAAAACTTTGGGGTCCCTTCCTCTTACTAGAATTGATAAGTCATCATCATCCAATAACATTGGCCTCCCTTTCTTCCAATTTAGTTAGGATCTTGCCAACTACCAGAAGCCACCATAGTGGTGAAATTACAATACCTTGGGGAGTTCTTGCACTAACTTATTTTACTTCTATGCCTATTAAAGCTGTTTAAGTGTATTTTTTGTATTTAAGATTAAAGAAAAAGTTAACAGCCTAAACAAGAAAAGTTGATTATATAGTTTACCATTAAACGTGAAAGATGATATGGAATAATTACAAAACCTATTTAATTCCAGGAATGGGGGAATTGCATTTGGAAATCTACGCTCAACGTATGGAGAGAGAGTATGGATGTCCTGTAACTCTAGGAAAACCAAAGGTAGCTTTCCGTGAAACTCTGATAGCTCCCTGTGAATTTGATTACCTACATAAAAAACAGTCTGGAGGTTCTGGACAATATGCCAGAGTAATCGGTTTAATGGAACCATTGCCTGCTCATTTAAACACGACCTTGGAGTTCGCAGATGAGACTGTTGGAACAAATGTTCCGAAACAGTTTGTTCCTGGTGTTGAACGAGGATACCGTCAGATGGGTGAGAAGGGATTATTAACTGGTCACAAACTCTCTGGAATCAAGTTCAGGCTGAAGGATGGTGGTCATCACATTGTCGATTCCAGTGAACTGGCTTTCAATTTAGCAGCTCAAGGCGCTGTCAGAGAAGTATTCGAAAGCGGATCATGGCAAATTTTGGAGCCTATCATGTTGGTTGAAGTCACTGCCCCTGAAGAATTCCAAGGCACTGTTATCGGCCAATTGAATAAGAGACATGGTATTATCACTGGAACTGATGGGTCTGAAGGATGGTTCACTGTTTACGCAGAAGTTCCTTTGAATGACATGTTCGGTTATGCTGGCGAACTCAGATCAAGTACACAAGGCAAAGGTGAGTTCAGTATGGACTACAGCAGGTATTCACCTTGCATGCCCGATGTACAAGAAAAACTTATTAGAGAATATCAGGAATCAATGGGAATCGCAACTGACAAAAAGAAAAAGAAGAATTAAACAATATTTTCTTAGGCTTATAATAAAGTTGTTTTTTATGTTTAATTTTACACTGTGATAAGACAGAAATAAACTAATATTTTAAATTTTATGTCTATGTCTTTATCTCTATCTCAAAATCCCGATCATTTTAAAAAATATGTATTATTAGTAGAGCTCATGGAAGAATGTGATCATTTTCACAAAAACACATGGGATAGGAATGACTATATACAG
>JXPG01014598.1:15685-28958 GCA_001015175.1 Megaselia abdita
AAAAATATCACATCATATTTAACAAAGGAAATTTAGATTAAGAAAAAAATAATAATTTAATAACATATTTTACAACAATCAGAAAAGGAAACAATAAAAGGCTCTACATCTCTTGTTTTACAAACAAGTATTTGTAGTAAAAAAAATACACACAAAAAACACATTAATATTTAAAAAAAAAAATGGAACTGGATAAATAAAACTTTTAATGCAAAATTGTCGGTAAAACTTCGAAGTATCTTAAACATTTAGTTGAACATTTTTGAAGTTGTATTATTGGATAGATTCTTTTTAACTATACTAAGAAAATAGGATATTCTTTGACATTAAATACATGGATTTGTTAAATGCATGACTTTTGTAATAAAGATCACAATTGATTATAATTTATGATTTTTCTGTAAATTGGGGTTTTTTGTGTTCAAAAATGGCATACACAAGACCACCAGCTATAGTAAATTTTAAAGCATGGTAAATTTTACTAAGGCTAAGAACGTTACCAGAATTTAAAATAATCATAAACCAAATACCTTCTCAGAAATTGTTGTTTAACAAATTTCTAATTTTGCTCATTTTATTATAGCGAAGCTAGAACAGCACTAAACTAAACAAAAATCAAACTTAATGTATATTTTTAGCATTTTGGTAATGCAAACATTTAGATTAAGCTAGATTTACTTTAATAAAATTTGTAAAAAAATGCAGAGATTTGAACTCAAGATCCCCAGATTAGAAGACTCCTACAACTTTTACATTTAATTATATACAATAAATCATAATTTTGAAACTATCCTTCCTGAATCAGCAGACATTACTAATCGCCAAATTTTGAAGCTTTCACCTAAAACCTAGTCTTAATCAGAAGTGCTTTTCAAAAGGAAAATGCTAGAGACAGATTTCGAACCTAGCAATCTAGTGTGTGAGACAGATACTCTACAAGTTCCTGCTCACTGAAAACCTTCACAATTGATTATAAATACCTGAATTGTAAAACTTCCAACAAACAGACAATTTATATCTAGATCCACGAGCAAAATTCACTGTCATTGATCGAAAAATTCCCCCAGTGTCAGTCACAGCTAATATAATATAACATAATATATAATATTGATTTTGGTTAGTCACTGGATGTGTTTTATCCAAATCAATTATTTATTATTCTAAATAGTCAGTCACAGCTAATATAATATAACATAATATATATTATTGATTTTGGTTAGTCACTGGATGTGTTTTATCCAAATCAATTATTTATTATTCTAAATAGTTTGTTGCCTGACCATTCATGGGTGGGTAGGGGGTCGGTTGACAAGCTGTCAATAGGTTGAGAGGAGGGTGTTACCGAAAGAAAATCTTGTCCTCACTCCTCCACTTAATTCTTTGTAGTCAGGATTTTATTGTAGAATGCCTAAAGATATGTTTGTGAGAGAAGGAAAGAATGTGGGTGGTCATTAATTTATACACTCGAAATCTAAATTGGTTTTTGGTATTATTCAGAGTATTCGGAAAATCGAATTATATTTTATGGAATACGAAGTTTTAATTGGCAATTATCTCGATATTGCTTTGACAGGCGCATTATTATATACCATTGGTTAAGGTTGTTCACTCTTTTGAGGTTTTGATATGAGTCCTCTCTTCTGAATGAAAATTCATTTTTATGGTCAATTCAATTAACTTATAATGAGTATGTTAACATTTCTGCGAATTGGTACATTAACTTTCTATTTTACGGCGATGGTTGTTTTTATTGGAAAAGTGGCAAGAAGCCAAATTGCTTTATGAATGTCCGGTTGGATGTTTATAATACATCCTTCCGTCCAGCTTTTATGTCTTTCATTTGGTTGTAATAACTTATTTTATGACTGAATGTGAAATGGCTACTGCGGGCATTTAAATTAAATAATTAAAAGAGGTCTATTACTCCATTAAATTTTGGTCAATGTTCAATGTCACTTTTTGAGAATATCACGATTACCTGTTGAATTTTGATCAGAATCAAGGATCAATCAATTTTGAAATTATATGGAATTAGATCTCAATCTTGTTTACAAAAGTGATCTCTTTTTATTTAATACAAACATTATATTTTTAGTAATTGTTGATTAATTAGACTGCTATATAATACACAAATTGACAATTGAACAAAGTGTTATATCCTTATATATCTTTAAAATGAGAGTCTGCAAGATAAATCCTTAAAATAAAGTTATGCCTCGGGCGATGACTTAAGTTAATTTTTGTTTATTCTGTTCGCTCCTACAAGCCCTGATTGAAGTTTATCAAAAAATAAATGTAGCAAGCCAAGCCAAAAGATTATGAAGCACCAACACTTTCGTATCAATAAATGCAATAATATATTATAAACTACCGACCAAAAGTATTGAATCATATTTTTTTTTTAAATTCTTGTGAGTCAGACATTTAACAGTACATCTGCACTATTCGATTGATTTCAAATATGACTAACCGCGGATTTTCTCTTTTTAAGAAAAGCTATTTTTTCTAAAGGCATTGTGTTTTTACATTTATGTTGTTCTTACAAAACTGAACAGCTCTTCTTAGGAAATGCGACCCTTCTTAATAGTCAAAGTTAATATTCAAAATTTTTATTAAATCATTTCACTTTGCATTTTACTCTTGACCGCGAAAATTTGTTTCCTATCGAAAATGTTATATTACTAATTACCGAAAGTGCTTCTGTTCATTGTAATTAAACATTTGTATTCCTATAACATAATGCATTCATACTTATTTTGATATTAAATCATTTCATTTTCATTTAAACTATTACAATTAATTTTAATACAAATATTGCACATTGAATTATGAAATATAATTCTATTATTATTAATATATCTTTGAATTTCTTTGAAATATTTTTAAAGTCTTATTAACAAAATCTTTCCATCATATTTTTTAAACAATTATTTTTTGTTTAATACTTGTTTTCATCAAAATTTAAATTTAAAATAATTATAAACATTAAAAAACAATGGGTATACATTTTTAATTAATTATTTATGCTTATTCAAATTTTGAAAAATATTTAAAAAATATATATTATGAAAATATATATTGTAAACAAAAACTTAGATAACAAAATTATAAATTTTCATAAATATAAATTAAGAAAATATATATTTTAAAATTAAACTACAACAAAAACAATTATAATAAAAATATTTAAAAAAAAATTGAAATATAAATCTGAAAATTAAAAATTAATTCTAATTATAATGTTCGTTGTTTTTAAAATAAAATACGAAATGCAAAAATGTATAACTTTGAATTGCAAAATTTAGAAAAACAAATTGTTCCCTTACCCTAATTTAATATTTTAATATAAAATTCTAAAGCTCATAATTAACAAAAATCAAAACACAAAAAAGTAATGTCAAGTATTATTATTCATTTTATTTTATCTTATGAAAGCTTAAAATTCTAAAGTTCTAAATTTAAAAAGAATATTTTATATTGTTTTTTTTTTATGTTTTTAAAACGTTAGTTATTTTATATCTTGGAACTTTCCGTTGCTACAAAAAGAATTTTTGTCTGGCAATCCTGTCAGAACTATCTATGTCATTAGTTCCATTATGGCTTTAAATTAATATAAAAGTTAACATTTGATTAACTCAACATATTTTACAGTAAAAACTTAGTTAAAAAGCAAAAAACAAAATTCTCTAATGTTTTATATTTCGACGAAAAATATTCGAAATAAATCTCATCGTTCTGCAATTTTTTTAACTTTTTAAAGCGTTAATTTTTTCTAAATTACAATTTTAAATTTAAATATGTTTTGTATTTATTAATTTTAGATAATTACTCTTTGATTTTTAAGAAATTTCGTTTGAATTTCAAATATTATTCTTTGAATTTTAAATTATATTTTTTTATATTTCCAATAAATTGATCTTAGCATTTCTTTTGATTTAGATGAAATTTTGTTTAAATTTATAATTATTTATGTTTAGTTTAAAAATATTTTATTTTATTTTGATATGGATATTAAGAACAGAAAAACAAGAAATATTTATTTTTATTTATCAAACGTAATAAAATATATTAAAATTTCTAAAAACTAAATCTGTATAGAACTTCAAAAACCAACAAATGCCAACATTAAAAAAGAATCAAAACTAAAAAAAAAAAGAATTCTAAATAAATTTACAAACAAAAAAAAGCAAATAAATAAAATTTAAGTAAAATCATCAAAAAATAAACAATATACTACTTACTAATAATAATTCATTTATACAGTAATAAGAACAGTTAACAAAATACGTGTCTTAAAATTGTCGTCTGTTGGAGGTTCAGTTTTTAAACGCAATTATAAACTTAAATTTACATATAGCGCAATGAAAAAAATAAAAGTAAAAAAGATATAATTTATAAATAGAACAAAGATCTTACTTTTAATAAAACTAACATTAATACAAAATATTAATACAAAAACAAACAAAACTTAAAACAAAACAAAAATAAAACAAGACTTAAAACAAATTACAAAACAAAAAATAAAATCATGAAGAATCCAACAAACACCGATAACCATCGACAAAGAATAAAGACTTAGAAACCAAAAATGATAAAAAGCTAAGAAAAAAATATATAAAATTTAAATAAATAAACGTTTATAATAAAACTAACAAATAAAATAAGATTGCAACAGAAATTTTTTAATAAGAAATACAATAAAATCACAAAAGAAACTCCAAAAACGAACAAGTATTAAACACAAACATTTAAAAACATAAGTAAAAAAATATATATATATATATAAATAAAGCATTAAATATAAAAAGAGTATATTAATAAACACTAAAAATAAATAAAATACTAAAAAAAATAAGAAGAAAAATAAAACAAAATTTAATAAAACTTTATAATTAAATTTAAAATATATAATAGGAAAAAAAACTAAAAAAGAAACTCGAAAACGAAAACATATTAATTTATAAAGTATAATTTTTTTATATTATTAAACAAAAACATGAAAAATTAAAAATAAATAAAAACCATCAAACTAAACTAATAGAAAATCAATAAAAAAAATAAAACAACAAAATTATAAATTTAAAACAAAACATTAATCATGAACCTACGGTTTTTTACTATAAAATTAATTCTAAGATTCTAAACGAAACTTCTTACTTAGAATAATATATTATTTCTTACCTTTTAATTTTGTCTTTTTTTTAATAATTTTTGAAAGATGTAATTAATTTACTTTCTATTTATTTTATTGAATGATACGTTATATTCCTATTTCACACTGATTGACGGAAACAATACTTTTTAGAGGATTCTATCACATTCAAATTATTTTAAACCACTTCTTTCAAGATTTTCAAAAGTTTATTAAAATTCATATCAAAAATGTTCACATATTTATTGTATTATTTTAATGTTTTTTGGATTCAAACATATATTTTACGAAATTGATTTTAAATTAAAATATTTGGAAATCACTATTGAAAGAAATCTCTCAAAAACATATCGAAACTCA
The DNA here is from genome assembly GCA_001015175.1 of Megaselia abdita. Classification (NCBI taxonomy): domain Eukaryota; kingdom Metazoa; phylum Arthropoda; class Insecta; order Diptera; family Phoridae; genus Megaselia; species Megaselia abdita. The sequence goes on from JXPG01014598.1 coordinate 21,198, forward strand.
AAACGTATTAAAAGAAAACAAGTAAAAAAGTTTAGTTTTTTGAAGAACTTTAAGCATTTTATATTAACAAGACATGTTTTTGATAAAATCCACTCTCTATTTTTAGAGACAAATTATTTTTTGTGTACCTTAAAATAACTTCTTTAAAATATCTTAAAATCATTGGAATATCTGGTCCAAAAACTTAAACCCAATCTGGGAAATACTTAACAATTATTTCTTCAAATGAATTTTCGAACAGAAAGTACATTAATCTCTGGTCAACCAATAAATAATATTCAAATAATAAATACTTCATATTACAATGCAAATGAACAACAACAAATAATAATACCAACCCATGTCATATTCTAAATCATTTTAAAAACAAGAAACAATAAAGAAAAACCCGATGAAAAATCTAAAGAGAACCAAAAATCTGACTGCTCCATTACCTGAGTAACGTGTGAAAAAAGACAAATTATATCAAAACAAGAACTTGGCATCGAAATCAAAAACGTCAATGAAAAAATCCTATAATAAAAACCGACCAATTCTTTTCATCAAAACCGGAGAACGGTCTTTCACCCTAAGATTGAGCACCTAAGAGTATTCTTTTTTTCGAAGCGAACTTGTTCGATTAACTTTTTGTTCTGTTCGATGTTCGATTGATTTGCGATTTTCTGTATTAAATTCGTTCGCTTTGCGTTACTTTGAAATAAATCATCATCGCCTAAGCTTTTTAACAAAGTGTCATTATTTTCGCGATTGTTATCGTGTCTTTTTGAAGCATGTGCTTTTTGATTGCACAATTTTAGATGATCTTTCTTTTTCCTGGTTTTGAATGAAGATTTTTGATCAAATGATCTTTGACTTTTCGTTTTTGGGAAACCTTAAAATAAATAAAGATTCTAATTGAATTAATAGTGACTAAAAATAGAATACGAAATCAATACAGAGTAACTTTAGACTGTGAAAAAACAAGAATCTTATAGATAGATAGTCAGATTGACACAAATATAAATTGTAGTCGAGTAGAGTAAAGTAGCCTATACTGTATTTACCAAAGTCATTTGCAATTCTAATATTTTAGTACAACATCGTTCACTTTTAGTTTGAGTTGAAAAAGACAGACTGGGTAGTGTGTGTGCTTAAATTGTTAGGACGTCATTGATTAGCTATTCAAATTGGATTATAATTGAAGGAATGAAATGTTTATTATTGGAATTAAAATTGAGAGTAATTGTTGGGTTCTTTCTCATTTTCGTTCTTGACTATTGGTTCGTTTTCCTATCAGACGTGATCAGACTTTAAGTATATAAACATTTTGATGTTATCAGTTTTCATATCGTTTTTAGTCATCAATTTCTTATCGTGTAATCAGTGGTACTCGAAGTTAAGTGTTTTTTGAGTTGGAAAAATTATAACATATGACCCCCTTGGCATTTGTTGCGATGGTTGGAATTAATTGCTCTCAATATTCAAGAATATACAATGTTAACAAAATGTAGTAAAAAATAACTAACCTTTCCTGTTCTTTTCTTTGTTCGATGACTTTTAACTATATTGTGAGAAAAGCTAGAGAGGTGCAAAATAACTATGAATGCTTAGTTAACACCTCGAGGAGTTTACTTATTGCTTTATATTTAAAGTAGCTCAATTTGCAGTGATTCTCGTCATTTTTAAAAACTCAAAAATACGTAGAAATTCTACAAATATTGAATTTCTCAAAAAATGCATATAATCATATTTATTTAGTATAATAACTTAACTGAAACTTAAACAAAATTTAAGAAAGTTGATTCAAGAGAACACGCTTCTAAAAAATAGTTACTTTAAGTAAAAATAGTTTTAAAAAAATACGCAATTACAAATTGTTAAATATTACTTATAAAAAATAGTTTTGGGAGGATCATTGAGTGATTATAGAATCTTATGTATATCTTAATAAATATCAAAATCCAACAGTATCCACAAAAATAAAAAAAAAAAGAAAAAAGAACGTGACAACTAAATCACTCACCATTTCAAAAAACAATCTCAAACTCAGTGGTGACTAACGTTCTAATAATCAAATACTTCGCACAACTCATTTAAACCAAAAGAAAAGTTACTGAAAAAAAAAAAAATGATATTTTAAAAAAAAAAATAATTAAGATAAATCATAAAATTCAAGTAAAATACATTCAAATAATTGTTTTTTTTTTACATGTCTGATTTTGTGTCCATATTTATGAAAATTATATTTTTTTAAATATTCATATAAGAATAAAAGTTGAACATTTAATTTTTACGATCCAACAATTTAAAAATATTTCATTTTAAGTTTAAAGGAAAGAAAATTTCTTAAAATTTAAAAACGTAAAAAATCCATATTGATATCATTTTTGGAATTTAAGATTTTATTTTAAATTATTTTTCCATATTCTTGCAATATTTTTAAGCATTAATTTAAATAATTATTTTTTTAAATAGTTTAATTTAATATTTTTTTAAAAATTTGTATGAAATTAAAGAAGAATGGTTTCAAACTACAAATAAAAATAATATTGATTCTAAATTTCTTCCGTATTTATAAAGTAATTCTAGCAATTTTCCAAAATTAAGAAATACCCTGAATAAGTTCACAAAAATAAAGAAATGTAAATTAAATATACACATAAACTAAAAAAAGATTTAAGAAATTACATTCAATTTTATGGTTTAAACTTACTCTAGTCTAAATGTCTCTTCTAAAAATTTTACCATTTTATTACATTTTCTATTTTATTCAAACTAAGTCTCCCTCCCATAATATGACAAAATTATGACAATCTTTGTAATATTATGGGAGGTTTCAATGTAGTTTGAAAGTAAAAAGTAGTTATTGAAAATTTTTCTAAATTTAGCAGTTTTTCCTATTTTGTGTAGCGAATTTCACTACAAAATTGCTTGTGGTATTTTGCTCAAAGTAGAACCAATTACTGCGAAATGTTCATTGTATATAAACTTAAAATAGTAAATTTAAATCACAAACAAAAATAGTAAACTTTACTACAAAATTTCTAGAATTCATATTTCAAAAAGGATACTTCTTCAAAATTGTTTAAGTCATATTTCTTTTGAATATCTTTGCAAGGAATTTAATTCGGAAAACAATTTTATATATAATTATTGAAAATATAATTAAAACTCCATTATAAAAAAATGCCGTATAATTATTAATCGAAGCTTTGTGTATTATTAGTTTAGAATATATTAAAACGTAGTTAATTAGCTATTGAGATAACATTCGTTTTTAATCTAGAAAATATGGTCTTCAGAGTGACTTTTATATTCTATTCTTCTGAAGTCAGCATTCGATCATTTGAAAAGGGATTTCTTCCCAAAATTCAAATATTTTCCTGAGATCTATTACAATTACTATTATATAAACCAACAAGTATCTAAAGCAAGAAATTAACACCTCCAATGTAATCTCAATGAAAAACTGAAATTGAAAATGTCTTAACAAGTCATTGACAATTTAACTTCCGGAGATCTTGACAATCACTTTAGAATAAAAAGCCACATAAAACAAACATGATCATCTTCGCGAAAATTCCCCTCCTACTCTAAATTCCAAATTTCACGTGACTAACAAAATTTTTCCTATGACTAAGAACTTAGAAAGAATTTTCTTTCGCTCTAAAAAAAAGAACTTAATAAAAAAGTGTCGAAAACATGTCGATTAAAAGCTAATAAACAAATAAAAGAGAGAGACAAAAAAGTAACAACAATTAAATCGAAAAGATAACAGCTCGTCAAAATCAAATCAAACGATCAAACATTTCACAAGACCTCTAGAAATAGAACAGAACGATCACAATACACACATATCACGAAAATAATAAGTTCTGCTGAGCAATGACCTTCAGGGCCAACTAAAAGTTGTAGATCTTAACCCGGTTTATCTAAGTATCTGAACAATTGAACATCCCTTCTTCTGCTCTACCTATTTTGTTATATTACTTTGCTTATTCAGTTCTCTCTCTCAGTCTCTTTTTCTGTCATCATTGATCGTTTATTTTTATAATTATTATTCTGAGCACAATTTTTACTTTAAACAAAATATTCAAAAGAAAAGTATAAACAAACAAACTTGAAAAGCTCATTGATTTTATTGTGCTGCGCGCATTTATTGAGCAGATCGAACAGTGGGTTTTTTGGTTCTATTGAAATTTTGGTTATATTTTGTTTTGTTTTAAATTGTATAATTTTCATGGATTTTAAAATTATTGAAATTTGTGAAAAATTAAACACATCCCAGAAACAACAAAAACGTAAAAAATAACGTTTTATGTAAATTTTTGTTCATGAAAATATACTTTTTATTAAATTTAAAAATATATTTTTTTTGATTCGATATTTTGTAAATTTTTAATATAAATGTTTCGCACATTTTTTTTTTTTCATGACACTATTTTGTCTTCAATCTTTTTTTAGAGATTTTTTAAAAAGTCAGATGAGATGTGTGATATCTTGTAAATATCTTACCAAATTAATTAATATAAAAGTCTATTTTAGTGAATAGAAAAATGTCATTTCAAATCTGAATAGGATAATTTTGAAAATTACTCTAAATTTGCTATTAATATATTTTTAAATCATTGATTGAAGGAAGACCCAAAGTAAAAATTACTCAAAAATAAATTCACGACAAACTCAGACGAAAATGTGTCTTTAAAAACTTGCACTTTTGTTCTATATTTTTGTTTTCTAGATACATTGGATATTTTTTACCCACATTCTAGAAAAGTTTTTCAAAAAACTTTTTTTTTTTTTTTTCAAAAACATCTTTTTTTTTTTAGTTTGTTAGACTTATAAGAAGTATCTGAAAATTATAACATACTTGAATTATATCCGAAAATTATCATTTAGGTATATTTGAAATGATTGATTGATTATGAAAAACCAACAAAATTTATTTTTTTTTAATTATTTATTTATTTGAAAACGATTAGATACGAAACGTAATTAAGAAATACAATAAAAATTTATTGTTTTATGTATTGTATATATTTCATAATTAATATCAGATTGTTTATTTTTACAATGTTCAATCGAAATATTTGAGTAACACTCAAACTATATTAGAACTATATTCTTACGTCGATGGCAAAGCCGAAGGAAAGATTTTTCTAAAGTTTAACTAAAATTTCGCAGATTTGTAGTGATTTTGTTTACATTTTTATTTTATTATTTATTTTTTTTTATTAAATACTTTTTCACATTTTTGTTTCAGTTTTATTCAATTTAATGGTACAAGTTTTTAAAATTGTATGATTTATCTATTTCCAAATCTAAAAAATCTCTAAATATTTTTTTTTATTTCATTCTTTTTTTAATTAAATTTTGTTTTAGTTTTTTTATATTTATTTATCACATCTTAAAAAAAAAAAACAAACTTTATCTATTTCTAAATTAAAAACAAAAAATTGAGAAAAATGTAAAATAAATTTGTATTCAAGAAATATTACTTAAAATTAAATATGCAGTTGGAAAAGTTGAAATCTTTCAGAAAATAAAGATTTAAACTTTTTTTTAAATATTTTTTTATATTTTGGTAAAAGTTTCACCTTAAAAAAATTTGACTATTTATTCATATCCAAATATTAAAACATAAATTAAACAATATTCTATACTTAAAATTAAATGTGCAATTTGAAAAGTAAAAAATAATTATTTTTAATAATATTTGACACCAGGATTTTCAGAAAAAATTTAACTGAGAAAATTTTTGTTTTAATTTGAGTTATCTTATTATTTATCACTATCAAAATGTTTAAAAATTCCATTAAAAAGCTTGAAATTCTAAAGTTTCTTTTTTTTTTTAGAATTGAATTAAAAACCAATGTTTAAGCATTAATATTTTTTTTGTTGTGGTAGTTTTAATAAAATTACAAATACAATACAAATTTAAAATGTTCTTATTTTTAAAGATTAAAGAAGAATCTAAAAATATAAATTTTCAAAAATATAGAATTAAACCAATTCTCAAATTAAAAAAAAATAAAGTTTATTAATTACAAAAACATAATTTGAATTAAATTATTATTTATCATAATCAAAATTATTTGTAATAGAAACTTCAAATATTTAAAAAAAATATGGAAATATAAACAAAATTTAAGATATAATCTTTAACTTTGATTACTAACTTTTAATATTTTTTTATTTTAATAATTTGTTTTCATGCAGTTTGAAAATTTATATAAAAACAACAACTAAAAAATGTTTAAAATTTTAATAATAATATGAATATTTGAAAAAATAAATTCTACATTCTTTTAACTTTCATAAATACAAATAAAATTCTAAACATTTAAATAACTATTTAATTTAATGTTTTTTATTTGAATTTAATTATTTATCTTAATTATATATTTTGTTGATCAAAATTTACATATTTTAATTGTTGTCCGTATTCCACATATTTTAATAAGTTGCTTGTCAAATATGAAGCCTACAAATTAAATGTGCGATCAGAGCAGATGAAATAAATGTAAACTAAAGAAATCATTTTACATACCTACTTAGGAATTTTAAAAATAAAAAAGTAGTTTAACCTATTTAAGTGGGACTTCGTCCAATCTCATCTATTAGTTTTACTAAGTCAAGTAGTTTTACAGGTTGTTCTCCAAATCTAGTAGGAGTTTTATCGACTAGTATTTGGAAACTTCTAAAACTCATGCATTATTTTTAGGACTTATTTCAAATAGAAGGAGAACTAAAGTAGGGATCTTAGAACTAAATTAGGAGTTTTACCTATTAAAGTAGAAATTTTACGGACTCAAGTTTGAGTCAAGAAACATTTTTGTTTTCAACTAGAGCAGGGATATTGCAATTGAAGTAGGAGTTTTCAAATACAAGTAGGAGATTTCTAAGTTATGTCGGAGTTAATGTCAAATAGTATTACTTCTACCAACTCAATAAAATGTTCACAGAGGCTCAAGAGTATGTTTTTTAAGACTCATGTGAATAAGAGGGAGTTTTTGAACATGTGTACTAGTTTTCCAATCAAAGTAAAAGGTATTACAGCTTTTTGATATTTATACCCCTGATTATTAGAAAAAAGGAGATCAGATAAAAATTTAAACCATAAACTCTTCTAACTTTATTTTAATTTATTTACAAACGAGAAATTTACAATATATACATTTGAATGTGTATAAGAATTTTTTGTAGATTTTTATTTTCTTGTCAAAATTTTTACATGAAATGCAGATATAAATCAGTGCGAATTTTTAGCAAAAAGTTTCCACATTGTATTAAGTATATTGTGCTTAAAAATAGACATTTTTGTTCACAAACTTTAAAAACCGCCCATACAAACATAAAAATCAAAAGATCCAAGAAAAAGAAACCGAAAAACTCCCCACGATCACCTTAAATCCTCCCCACTATGCACAAAAAAGCTCTCTCAAGGGGTTGCTTGGCTTAATGGAAGGAAAATAATTATTTCGATTTAGTGTCTAGTTATCCGTTCGATTGTGAGATGTGCGCTATTAAATACAGTGTTCGGTGAAAGAAAATCATTTTAATAAAATTTTAGTACTCTCTGAGAAATAGTGAATTCTAAAAAGAAAAGTATAAAGAAGAAACAAATACAAAAAAAAAAAAAACGAATCGGGTTTCGAACCAAAAAGGGAAGGAAAGTAAAAACAACACAAAAATGGTTGCCAAAATTCATACGTTGCGGGATTTAGAAGTGCGTCGAGGGAGTGCTTTTGCATTTCGGGACTTGGACATTAGAAGGGGAAG